>JBBPCY010062392.1:0-12436 GCA_037974405.1 Brachyalestes nurse
TGATCGAGTCAAACCAGGTTTCTGATGAAACTACAGTAATACTGAACTTCCACAAGAACACACTGATATACTGAACACAACATCACTGTTTACTAGTTAATTAAATTTATTCTTCTTAGTTTAATGTGGTATATTTAGTAATATTCCTGTGATCATCTAAAACTGTTTTTTTGCAGGTGCCTAAGACTTTTGCACAGAACTGTAGACAGACTTGAGGTTAGTGCTGTCGAGATTACTTGATTAGGAAATTAATGGATTAAACTGTTTAGTGTAACAGGAAATCTCCAGCAGGTTCGGTCAGAATGTTCTCCTTCAGGGGACGCTAAAAAGAGGGAACCCACACCAGCAGGATCTTACAAATACGTGTGTTTGTTATTACAGAAGAATTGGAAAACCACTTACAGGGGTCCTTAAGTTCCGACACAGTTTTGTTTCTTTGACAGTGATGTAAGCCAAATTTTGGTATAAGTTGAAACACACTCGAGCCTCAGTCACTTACCGACCCTAACACAATAAATTAATCATAATCTAGAACATAAAAACACAACTAAGCCACAGAAAAAGGAAAAAGACATACATATACCGTACAGTAGTAACAGAAAAAACGACAAAAAAATGAGTAAACACACTTACGCTTTTAACAGTCCAAAATAGCATCGGGAAACGCCCACTCCCTCACTCATGCGCCGCATTACTGCATATTCTGCGTATTCTTCCGCCGTGCGCAACTACACTAGATATGGGAGTGAGTGACGTAAACTCAAAATGTTGTAACCCGAGGACCGCCTGGACCTGGAAGACCTAACCGGCCCGTGCCTCACTAACGTGCCTGTGGCTTAATGCAAGTGAGTAGATGTCTGGTTACTTTTGGACATTTTAGGCCAGCGAACCCATTAAGCCTAGTCTTGCAGGGCTAATGAAACACCACTGAATTTTCTTTTTTAGGCTAAGTCTTACTCTGGATTTGGAAGAGCTGTAGCAGAGCTGCACTTTGCTGGTTTCCAGATTAGGCCTAACCTTAGAATAAGGAGAATTGCCTTTGAAAGGTTATTATAGTTCAGTCTTAGTCCTAATATGGGTCCAGGAAACCAACCCTTAGAGTATTGGAGTTCTTGCAGCAAGCGTCTCAATCCCAGCTCAGTTTTTATTCAGTCCGCAGGAGCTAATTCTCAATCAGCACACGCGCTGCCTGGCGTTCGCCTCATGCAGAAGCAGTGTTGACTCTCGGGTGTGATCAGGAATAGAGGAGGATTTGCAGAACCGGACAGCGCCGGCTTAATGCTTGTGTTGGTGTTCATCAAAACTGGCCTCGTTCATATTCCTGGTCTGTAGTGATGAGACAAGTGAGGACAAGATAAAGAGTTAGACGTGAAATACGTCAGACTCAGGCAAAGAGGTGATGGAAGTTCGTAGTCTTCAACACATTCTGCACAGAGCACAGGCAAACAGCAACATGAAGGAAAGACAAAAACACTGAGAATAAAGTAAAAAACTAAAACACGAGTATCATAGGCAAGGCTAGGGCCATGTGTCAAAATTACAAAAATAGATGACAAAAAAAAACCATAAAATGATTCAAACGGCTCGGTGCACCATGAAAGGCGATACTTTGCAAAGATACCTGCTGCATTGAGTCCTTAAAAAGTATTACCTTCAGTCCTTAGTTACTCTTTGTGAAAATCCGTGGCTCCCATTGCAGCAAAGACAGTAACCGAGTTGTGACAGATACTGGCATGATCCCAACTCTAAAACGTTCATTAGTATCTGGTGTACTGTGCAAGTATACAGCTTACCGATTGGCTGATCAGAGGCCAAGTATTGATTCGATTATTGTGGTCGAGTGTCCTCCATAATGTATGGGGAGAGAGAGGAGAGAGGTGAGTCGCCTTAACGGTATATCGGCGGAGAGAGAGTCTCTGAGCATGGGCGTAAATCCCGGGGGGGCGGAGGGGACATGTCCACCCCATCCGAGGGTTGTCCCCCCCAAAAAAAATTATTTAAAAAAATCGCACTCTCTATGTATGTATACCTAAAATAATCGTCTAAGTAGAAAAAAACAAACGCAAAAAATGCATTTCGAAACAATTGAGTTCCCCCTCCCCTTCCTCACAGTGGTTTGGCCCACTGCCCGCTGTCCCAGTTCATCTCACCTACTCTACACACACGAGTCAGGTGTGTGGCTGCGGCTCAGTTAATGTTGAACTCCAGTAAGTATTTTATTCACTTTAAATAAAGCGATTCTCTTTACTGTAGTTGATGCAGACTCATTCAGAAATTATTTGCAGCATAAATGCTGATTACCGATGTAATTTTCCATTAATCTGCTACATAAAATATTACTTATCTAGTTAACGTTAGCTTGTTTACAATAGCTTGTTGCATAGTGCACTACAACTTAAACTAAAATCTGGTATCTGGTACCCGGTACCATTCTTGGTACCACATTGGCCGAGGTTCCAAGCGTGCCGAGCCGATACTAAATGATGACGTGTACATATTGGAGGTTACTGATATCTTTATAAGTTCAATTCGACTGTATTATTTGTATTATTATTTTGTACTTCAAAAATTGCTCATGAGAATTTTTTTTTTACTGCCCCCCCCCCACGGTGAAATGAAATTTACGCCCATGTCTCTGAGTGAGCATTGTGACGTCACTGCCATAGCAGAGACCAAACGACAAACGTGGAGAAAAGCATCAGTTTTAAATGCGATTCATCACGACATACCACTTAAAAGACTTAAGAGACTTCCATGAAGACTTTCACTGCCTCCAAAACACCTTGTAAGGTTAGATTACATTACCACACGGGAGCAGATGTGGAGAAATAATATTTTAAACAACCTAAACCAGCGTTTTTCTTGTGTGACTTTATATTGTCAGAAAGTGTCGTAATTCATTTGGACATATCCATTTCCTACCTTTGTATATCTCTTAGAACTAAACAGCCCATTTCTGTGCCTATATATGTAAATGAACTCTGTTCTGATTGGCTGTCTTACCTGTTGTTTTTCACTGAAAAAGCAGTCCAGGCTGAAACCCTCCTGATAACTTCACTGTAAATGGGTGGGACTACAGTGTAGGCTGAATAGATGGCGATACTTTCTGTGACATGAGCCCTTTGAAATTAATCTCTCATTTTAATATATAGTCAGAGATTTTTCCTCCACATAGATTTTGTTTCATCTGGAGTTAATTACAGACCTCTGGTGCAGATTTGGGTGCAACTGTGTGTTACATTGATTTAACCCTTATGTATAATTGTATATAATTATGGTGGAGTTAGTGTTATTACTGTCATTTTGAATACTCTTTCGCATATCGAGATCTGGATCAGGCCCAGTATCAGCCACAAAATGCTGGATTAGATGGTGCAGTATTGATTTTATGTTTAAAAGGTTGGTATTAGTATATTTGTGAGGACTTTCCATTGAATCCAGTGTTATGCTGCATCTCAGTAAAACTAAAACTAAACCTAAACCTAACCTTAACCCCAGTAACCCAAAGGCATCGTTCTTTCCTAAAAAAAAAAAGTTGAATTAGTTGTGAAAACGGCACATTTTGTTCTGAGGGCCAGCAAAATGTCCCACTTCTGAAGATGCTCCAGTGTTTCTCTCAGACGGACATTTGGTCCTCACAAAGAAATCAATACACACACATCATTTTCTGCCAGTTTCACACACACCTTTCTGCCAGTTCCATTTCAGGGAGGGGGATTACATCATTCGTCACGGCTGCCCAGGAGACGCCCTCTTCATCGTGAGCCGCGGGCAGGTGAGAAAAATGGCTGTATTTCACTGCTCTGGTAGAACGTGCCAAAAACTTCTTTGCCTTAGAATAACAGCTATTTCTTAAACTTTAAATGGATTCCATGGATGTTTTACTGCCTGTGAGAGCCTTCCCTTCATTACTAACATCAAATACCACTTTAGTTTGGTTTGTAAAGGTTATTTCTGAGGACACAGCAGAAATAACGATCCATTTTTTACAGAGTTTATGAATACATGATAGAAATAGATTTATGAAAAAGGAACTCAAAGTAATTGGTTGTCATTCTGTTGTCCAGTTAACTCTAATAGATTCGTTTATGCGGTTTCTGACACTGTGACACACTGTGTTGTGTAAACACAGACGATGGAAGTCTGTCTTTTTTAATGCTGGGCTACGATTGAAATTTTCAATCACAAATAATCGCATTGTATGCAAAATTAAATAATTAATTAAAAAGTAATGTATTGCGCACTTTTATTTTTTAAAGTAGTGCTATATGAACAAAAATGGAATAACATTTGGTTTGGAAACACTAAACAAATAAGGAGCTTTTTAACAGTGTTCCCTTTAACACAGTCACAAAGTTACAGTTCAAATATTTCTTAAACTTAAACATGAATGTAATCAAACCAAATATAAAACCAACGCTGTTTTCCACTGCAGGGCATTCACATTTTATCTGGTTTATTATCGAAAAACAATAAAGGGGACCAACTCCATATGAAAGACTCTGTATCTGAATGCAGTGTCATTAAAGTCCTTGTTGGTGTAATGGTCAGGTGTCCCTTTACTTTTGTCCATATAATATGGAAATAATGTGTAAAAAGTAATGTGATGCCTGAACCCCGCAAATACCAGCTGAGACCACTCACGAGCACAAAATACAAACAAACTTTCAAAATAAAAGGATTTTAAATAATCTTAATTACGAGCGCGAAATAATTGTTGGCATTATGTAAATAATGTGTTAACGTGATAATAACACGTAAACGTACGCAGCCCTAGTCTTTTTATAAGGCCTGGTACGGAATCAGAGGTGGAATCTCACACAAGCCTATAAGGTAGAGATCAGGATCAGTACTAGGCTCCCAGGTAGTATAAATAGACCTTCAGGCCTAGCTAACCTTGCTAAGCCTAGTCAGGTTACAGAGGGGTTTGTTGTTTGTTTTTCTGACCTGTGTTTCTGGATTTCTCTTCTTGCCCTGTGGATTTTACCTGTGCTCATTACACTTTTCTGCATTTTCCGTTTACATTTGTTCATTTTTATGGCAGAGCCTGTCTGAGGTTGCTTTAATCTTTACATGAGTGTGACATTCTGAGAGTGGTGTAGACTGAATCGAGCTTTTCCTGCAGTCTGTCAGCATGCTGATGCCTAAATGGGAGAGAACTGGACCCAGATTTGCATGATAATATTTCTTTCCAGCACCCTGAGACTCAGAACTTCAGGCGTTTTTCTGCACTCACTCATGAGTTGGTGTTACAGAGCGTGATTATGCACAGCGTGTTGCAGAACTGGTGGAAATGTTTTTTAACAGTTTGTAGTGCAGTTCCAGTCAAAAGATTGGAACCATGGGTTCCAGACCACTCAGAACACATTCTGTGAAGAGCGTGAAAAACATTTACTGTCCCTTTTGCTGCAAGGCATTGCATGACTGTGCAACGGAATTATAATTTTTTTAGACAAGGGACACCCCCCCCCCCAGGTTCAATTTTTCCTTTCTTTTGTGGCACCCCTTTCCTCTTATGGGAGGTCTAGAACCCCCTCTGACTCCGTTCATTGCAAACCATTCAATTATTTCTACTGTTTTTCATCTACGAAATAACCATAGAAGGTAATTTAGGCCAAGATGAAGAAAAAATGCACATGAAATACTGTGCAAAAGTCTTAGACACCTGCGGAAATAATATGTATTTGTAGAAGTAAAATGACATTCCACAGTAAACTGTGATGTTATGCTCAGTATATCAGTGAGTTCTTGTGGAAGTCCAGTATTACTGTAGCTGGAGGAACCGAGGAGGAATCTGGAACCGAACCTGTGTTCTCCTCACCAGCTCACTCAATATCAACTTCTTTTAATAACTAAACAGATCTTCACAGTTTTAACTGCTTTCTTGTATTTATATATATATAATACTTTGCAAGCAGAACATTTTACCATACGTTGATGGCTTTAAAAAATGGCTTTAAAGAATTTGCAGTGGTGCCTAAGACTTTAGCACAGTACTGTAAATCCAAATTTGACACGAATTGAGAGGCCAACCGTAACGCCAGTGTAGCATGGTGTCACATGCAGCCCGTTCAGGAAGGACGAGGCACAGGCATGGATCCTCATTACTTACTTTTTAGTAAATACAAAACAAGTAGGCACGATGGCCAAAACAAAACCAGAATCCCAAACAGACACAACCTAGGATAATATGAGGGTGGACAGACAACCTGAACTAGACGTGCATTAACCAAAACCCCAACACTGTTATTCCTTAATCCCTGGCCGGCTGAGAGACCACACCCAGTGTCGATACAAATGTCCCCGCAAGTCCTGTCCAATGGCGGCCCCTAGTGGCCGCTGACCAGGAACATTACATGTGGAGGATAAACCCAATCGCTGCACAAGAGAGCAGGTAGTCCACGCTCTTTGCTCTGAGAACGCTCTCAGATTAATAGAGTAAAGATTCCCACCCGAATCTCATCCACATACAGACAGTTGGTATGAAACCAGAGTCCTCACAGTCCTGAAGAGATGATCTGTCACTGAACCCAAACTTCCGTCTGAAACTGTCCAAAGGCCCCACGTGGCTGCCAAAGTAACGAAGGAAGTCTTACTGTTTAAGAGCAGTCCAAGGTGGCTTAAAAAAGACAATGGTCCCATCAGTCTCCCAATAACTCACCAAAGGGTGACAAGGGATACTTAACTTAATGAGGTGTGAGCATCCTCACCCCCCTTCCTTTGTCCCACGAAGCAGTGTACCAACCCCAGTCCCAATCGTGGACTCCCTGCTTGGTACTACCACCAGTCCTACCACCCGTCCTACCACCAGTCCTACCACCAGTCCTCGTTTCGGCCGTCCCTGGTCTCTGCTCTGCTCTGGGGATCCCGCAACCGCCTCCCCCACGCCACTCCTCTCTCTCCTGCCTCTCGAACCCCCTCTTTACGTCCAAATCTGAAAGAAATACTCTTTCCCCGCCTGTGACACATCTGTCTAAGTATAGGGCCTGTCATCAAGTTTGAACCTTAGTGATGCCTCAGGCAGTGGTGGGAAGTCCAAGAAGAGCTGAGTTGGCCTCGTTCCCTCTGCCCCCCCCCACCAATCATTTACCTCAGGGGTGTAAAACTCCAGTCCTGGGGGGCCGGTGTCCAGCACAGTTTGATGGTTCTTCTCCTCAAACACATTCACTAAACCTGACAATTAACTGGTGAACCAGGTGTTTCTGAGCAGGGAAATCACCAAAACGTGCCGGACCACGACCCTCCAGGACTGGAGTTCCACACCCCTGATTCAGCTCCATGTTAGCTAGTGAAACGCAGCAGTGCTTCAAGATTTCAAGATTCTTTATTCGTCACATTCATAGTTATACAAGTACAACACGCAGTGGATCGTGTCCTGAACGTGTCTTTTATGACCATACAAAGATTATAAAATAAGTACAATTTAAAACTAAACACAAATCAGGACATTTCTAAAACACAAATAAAAAAATAGAGTACAAGTAAAAATAAATATAAAAGTAAGTAAAATTTTCCATTTAAAAACACAAATCTGAAAAATTCTTAAACACAAATAAAAAAACACACTTCTAGAAGAAAAAGTAAAACAGCTTGAACAAGGAGCAACACAAGCTAAAGGTAAAATATGTTAAGCTAAATTTGAGGGTTTTTAAAGTTTTTTAAGTTATAAGTGTAGCAGCAATCCGGCAGCACAGGCTCTGCTTCACCTCCGCAGTGTCGGTCCTAGCTAGTGGGTAGAATGCAACTTGATCTGGAAAGATTTTTATTTAACAATGGAATTTGGGAAATATGTTTGTTCAAAGCTTTTTAAATGTACCTTATTTCTTCTTTAAGCAGTTAGATCTACATATCTTCATAAGTATAAAAGTATTTCTCCGATGAGTGTATGGTTGTGAGTGTAATCGTGAATGTGATTGATGGTCCGTCAGGTGAGGGTGGTGGAGAGACGCTCCATCAGTGAGGAGAGTCTGTGTGTGTCCATCCTTTCCAGAGGCGACTGCTTTGGGGAGAGAGCTCTGAAAGGGTAAGAAACCACTGGAACCAGCAGGGGGCGCCACCAGCCACTGTGCCCACGCCTTTCTCTCTTTTCCATTTCACTCGCTTCCCTTTTATCCTTACAGCTCTGAGACAACCGAGCTAGACCAGTGAGCTCATACCTGATCTCAGGAGAATCAAAACCTGACAGTTGAGTGGAATTTGCCTCTGTAGGTTTGCCCTGTAGCACTCTTTAGCTCCTTAAGACCCCCACACTCAGGGGCTTATACCCCACCACTTAGCAACACTTCATTCAAGCCGCGTTTAGTTTATTCAGTGATCTCAAATACACTTGCTTATGTGGATTCTAACACTGTTTGACTCACAGTTATCTATAAAAATGGATAGAAACGAACATTTCTAAGTAGTAGCGCAGTAGTAAAAGCCTGAATTCTGTTCATTTCGTCTTTTTTAATGATAGCAGAGTCGGAAACCACATGAAGAAGTCTGTTTGAGTGCCAGACTTCAGATGCCAAATGTCTTGGTTGATTGACCGTATTTGCGGTAAAAGAAAAATTGTGTAGATTTGATGTTTCTCCAGACTGGAAGTTCAAAAAAGTTCAGGCTTGGAGAAAAGCCTCTGTAGTTTTTTTTTTCTGAGGGAATGCTTGATGAGAGATGTGGAACAGTTGAAGGATCTCCCAAAATATTGCTGCTGGATATTAAATGATTTATGTGGGTGGATTCTCTCCACTTCAGCACACCCCCTCTCTGCTGTGAGGACACGGATTGAACCTTTTTTAGGTGCGTGTGCACATGCCATGCCACCAGGAACTCGGCTACCCAAAACCACCACAGAAGGTGAAGCCAAGCACATGCCACCATAACTACTCGCCAGCTCAACACGCTTGGAGGAGAACATTTACTCCCAATCAGCCAAAACAAGCAAACCAAAGGCCCTTTTCCATTAGTACACAGGCATGGGTGCCGGAACCATTATAGCGGGGGAGGACACGCTTCCTAACTTTTAAAAATCATCTGTTTCACCCCCCCCCCCACTTATCCACCCAGCGATTTGGATGAGGGAACATGCAAGAATCCCCCCTAGAAAACAGCCGCGACGTCAGGTGCAGTGTGCGCCAATCCAACCACCCCCTGCACTAGACCAGTGTG
Organism: Brachyalestes nurse; assembly: GCA_037974405.1. NCBI lineage: Eukaryota > Metazoa > Chordata > Actinopteri > Characiformes > Alestidae > Brachyalestes > Brachyalestes nurse. The sequence goes on from JBBPCY010062392.1 coordinate 9,148, forward strand.
TCCCCCCTCACACTGAAAATGCTTCCGACCCCCCCCTCATACACCCCCACACCCCCTATATACAGCAACCGTGCTGTACCTGAACTATACCGGCAGTCCAGAAACAGTGCTTCTGATGCACAATTCTCTTCACACAGTTTATGGTCTTCGACCCAAACCCGTGTCCATGGAGTCGAACCGGAGGAGTGTTTTTCAGTCAGAGCCACTTTTGTGACTGTGGTCTTTTGTTATTTAAAGTCTTGTCAGAGTTTGTAATTTTTTCTCTGCATTCTTTAACTGTGTGATGATAAACCGAACCCAGCTGTCTAGTAGTGAAGTCCTGGAACACCTTTGCATTTTTTACACTGTTAGAAAACTCCCACTGAAATTTATATTATTCAGCCCAAATAATATAAATTTCCATATAAAATTTTTCAGTTTGGCCCCTTTAGGACTAAAAGCAGGTCTACAGAACAGAGCTGGAAGTGAAGATGAAGATCAGTTTGTGTTTTGTGTTTGCAGTGGCTCTGACGGCGTGTTTTCTCTCTGCAGAGAGGCGGTGAGGTCTTTGAGTGTCATCGCTGTGGGTGATGTCACATGTCTGGTTATAGAAAGAGAGTAAGTACCTCTGTATAAAAACAAAAACTTCATAAATATATATATACAGTAACCCCCCGCTTATTTGCGGTTCAGCAGTCGGATTTCTTCTTAGAAACAAACTAATAATTGTTCACGGAAAGATATCCATATGCATTTTTTTTTTACTTTTGTGATGTCCGGGCCTCTTTTGCCATGCCCCCTCGTCCTCATGCTGTTTATGTTTGGGCGGCAGTTACCAAGGCAATCAGTCACCTGAACAGAATGAAGGTGCTATACTCAGAGCAAGTAGCCAATCTGAGAGCGTTATTTATTTCTCCTTGCTGCTGATTGCCTGCCGCCCTGTGACGCATCATCTTAAAGCCCTTTGTTTTTATTACTGTAAATTAAATGAATGTATTACTGCATTATACCGAAGAAAATGCGCGTGTATGAATTACAGTACAGTCTATACAGGGGTAACATCGGTATTTACATTCTAGCTCTGCAGGAAGTGTTTTGGGAGCATATTTGGGGCATTTTTAGGGTTTACATTACAAAAAAAGTGTGCGGACTGGTCAAGTTCTTCCACACTGAACTCCTCCAGCCACGGCTTTATGGAGCTGCTTTGTGTTCTGGGACACAGTCCTGCTGGAATAGAAAAGGTTCTTCCCCAAACTGGGTCAACTAGGTCCAGAATGTCTTGGTCTGCTGAAGCATGAAGATTGACCTTCACTAGAAGTAAGGGGCCACCTGAAGTCAGTAATTAAGAGGTGTATCCCAATGCTTTTGTCCATAAGGGGATTTTTAGTGGGTACATTTTAAGAAATGGTTCAATTGCATGTAAAAGCCTTGGTGCCCTTCAAGGAAACACTCAAGGATTTTTCACAATTTCTTCATTAAACTGGTTAATATGCAAGAATATTTCTTCAATTTCTTCCAACTGACTGAAACCTCCGTTTGCACATATTCAGACACAGAGAAGTATTTAGAACATCCAGACGGCCTGCTCCATAGTCCATATTGTTTTAGATGACTCGTATCTGCCGGACCTGTTATGAGAACCAACCTCATCCTGTCACGTCTGGCCCCTTGGTTCCACTGATGGCAGACACGCTGGCAGACATCCATGCTTTAGTTTTTCTCTTTATTTTTCAAAATACAAAACAAAAGGCACAATGGCCAAAACCCTACAGCAAAGAAGAAACACAGACCAAGCTGCTCTCAAAAGGAGGACAAATACAAAAACAAATACAAATACAAAAATACAAAAACAACCCATCCCAACACCCAATAGCTAAACAGAACACAAACACAACACAGCTGGTACTAAATTACAACTTAAACTCTCCATTTCAAAATAAAAGCACAAACCACAAATCCATTCTAATCTTAAACAAAAGGTGACCCCTAGCGGCCACTTACCGCCACACGCATCAGCCCTGACACATCCAACCATAATCAACGACTCAATCCCAACCCGTTCCAGTAGGTTATTTATAACTTAATCTGAATTTTTCAACCCTCCCTGAAATGTTATGATAAGATAACCCAAACGCACCCGACCCACAGGTCACCCCGAGCATAAATACTGCAGATTTAGAATCAGACTGCTTTCTTATTTACTCTGACTAAGAAGAACAGATTCTAGTTTAGCACTTTTACTCAAAAGAGCTCAAGGAATAAGGGTCCTTGAGTATCTTTTTCATTACAAAACTGGCCCCGCCCACTGTAAATCAAAATGTGATTGGTTGATTCCTCTGTCACTTTCTATTGATGTTGAAAGTTAATCTGAAGTATAAGGCCTACTGTCCAGCTCCTGATGTTCTAACCACATGGAAGCTACCTTAGTTTGTCTACCTAGATACCACAGGGAAAAAAATCCAATTGGACAATTTTCTGTTTGCATTTCAAGATTTTAACCTGTTATTTCCAAAACAAAAACTTAACAGAGACATACGAGTAGGTTAATCTAATTTTATTGACAAAAAAGAAATGAAATGATAATCATTATACCTTCTATGAAGACCTAGAAGGCCTGGAGAGTTCCCTGCATGCCTTAAACGGACTTGTTATCACTTCTGACGCTGACCTACATACTGTTTCTCATTTAAAATATAGACTGGTCTGGCGTGCCAGAGTTCTTCCTGTCATCAGAGACCAAGTGAAAGTGGTAGCAAAGAACCGGCCACTTTAACCAGAAAACTGACACACAAAACAACCAGCCACTGACCTCTTCTTGGCATTATGTGTAGAAGATTTTTCGTAAAGGGGTGACGACTGAAACAAACAAAACAGCAACTAACTGGTCTGTGCATGAGCAAACAAAAAAAACTACTAAACACTTCAGTGAAAAGTCTTAAATAATTTTTGAGGATGTTATGCCATCATCTTCCTTCATTCCGCAACTGCAAAAACTCTGACTCTGGAGAACTGCTGGCAAACGTTTCCTACCGGAGTGAAAGTTCTCTGATCATGAACTGCTGTTTTGGAAGGATTCTACTGGTTGGAACAACCTTTGGTGATGTTTCAGTTTGAAAATGCAGGACCACAGCCTAGCCTTCGGAAGACAGCTTCTGTCTACATGTGGGTGGAGCCACTACAGCTACAACTGGGTTAACAACCTCCTTCAGATCATTAACAAGCTCCTCCCGTGAAGTTCTGGGCTGATCCCTCACCTTTCTCATGATCATCCTCACCCCATGAGGCAAGATACTGCATGGAGCTCCAGACT
>JBBPCY010062423.1:0-12432 GCA_037974405.1 Brachyalestes nurse
CAGGCCTTTCTCATCTTTTTAAGTGGGAGAACTTGCACAATTGGTGGCTGACTAAATACTTTTTTGCCCCACTGTATCTGGAATCAGATATTTGCAACTGATCCTGACGCGTGCATGCTCGAGTTAAGGCTACTAGTTCTGCAGAAATTATGCAGTCGAGATTCCCACATTTGGGGACTTCGCAGACGTTGGGTCTACGGTAGTGCAATCGGGCTACGCTGACCGTAGACGCTTACGGCCTCCGGTTGGCCCGGAGTCTACGGTCCAATCGGGCCCAAGCCGCGCCCACCGACCACTCCGGGGCCAATCAGAGCGGGCGGCCGCCTGGCCAATCCCGTCCGGCTTCCCCACGGCGGCGTGTGGGAAAATCCAAACATTCTTCGAGTCAACGCCCCCTTCTCTCGCGCTTTATTTACTACGGTGCCGGCCGGCCGCCGGCCTGGTCATTATTCCGAATGGACAGCCCGGCGATTCGCGTCGTCAACCCGCACGCCCCCTCAAGTCGTCACCAGGCCGTACTGGTGTCGACCAGAGAAGCCCGCTGCTACCGGGACAAGACCAAGATCTTCCCCAGACCTCCGCCGGAGCTGCTGAACCGGGACGCCGCGCTGGTCCGCGCCGGGAAGCTCGCCGTGGCAGACGGCGTCGCTGCGCCGTCGCGTCATCAGTGCCTGGGGAAGCTGGTCTTGCCCTTCGGCCAGTACGTTAACGCACCGTTCCACTGGCTCGTGGCTAACGACGTGGGCTACATAAAATAGTAAGTTTTTTATCGTGTTTAATACTCTTTTACTACGTTTAAAATGGTACGATGCTTATAAATAGCGTGTGCGTTTTAAATACATATGTATGTATGTTTAATGTATAAAACACGTTGAATGTATGTTACACACCTTAGTGATGGTGGTAGCATTGCATATAAGCTTTTTAACACCAGTTCACAAGCATCACCTCAAGTTTCAGTCCAATTAACTTACTGTAGGTAGCATCAAGCATACTTGCAATGTGCTGTGATTACATCCTGTATAGAATATATGCCAACATTTTTAGTATTTTATGTGTGGGCTGTGAACATGGACAGCAAATTGTGTATGGGGAGGGGGGGGGGCTGTGGAGATTGTGAATAGACTACAATGGGTGTGCCCATTGTCCTTAAAGGTGGTGTGACTTAAGCTGGACCAATTCAGAAGTCCATTTATCAATTAGCATAAAACTATAGCCATTATCAAGGTTTATTTTCCTTTCAATGTGATGTCATTGATGATGGGACCAAGTTGATGTGTATGATTTCAGCATAATCGACAAGCACAGACAAGAGGTGGTTAACCCACGCAGGAAGGCAGAGATAGCGAACCACTGGGTGAAAGACTACCTCGCGGAATACGCAGAGACCTTCCCACAAGTCTCCGTTGTCCTCGAGACCAACATTGACAGGTGGTTCTATGGCCAGCAGGGGTTTGAGGATCACACTTTTCAGGAGATGTGGGAACTCTACAGCCAGTACCCCACCCAAAAGGACAGGCCAGAGCAATTTAGTGAGGAACAGAGAAAGAAGATAATGAAAGCATACGGTTCTGTGAAACGGTGGTTGCACACGCCAGTGACACACGTCACAAGCATGCAGATGAAGAGGTTCCGGAAATACATCAGAGACAAGGAGCAAGTAAGTGTTGTTAAACGTGAAGATCACAATATCTTCACGTGGCATATTAATATTTGTTCAAATTACTGCTATTTTAATCACATTTGTGTGTGTGTGTATATGTCTGTTTACGTTTGGCCATTAAAACTGGCATTTCATGAATACCTCTGTTGTCCAGCAACCACGAGCAACCACCTCCACACGTGAATCTCCATCATGGGGGTCAGGAGATGATGCTGAAATGTTAGCTGCAAGTCAGTGTGTGGAAAGTAAGTGAGATAGCAGACATCAAACCGTTAAAAGAAATTGTTAACTTTTAGATTTGCTCAAGTCCTAGCAATCCTATTTTATAGGCGAGTGTAGCAGTCAGTCTCTGAAGGCCCAGGATTCCCAGCCCACAGCAAAGACGCCAGAGTCAACAGTCCAACCGAGCCAGCCGGACCCTGCTGCCAGACCTAAGAAGCCAGTGTCAACTCGACAGCCCAAAGAATCCCTGCCCACAACATCAGCTCTGCATGACTCCCCTGTAAGTTATATTCACATTACACTCACAGTGTAAACGCTTTCAACATTTTTAAATAACTGTAGACTGTAATAATGTTTTGTATGTGTTATGTTGCAGGTAGAGTTAGAGGGATGGGTGAATTCTTGGGAAGCGGCCATCAATGGCATCCCACCTGCGGACATTTCCTGGCTTAAAGAGGACACAGAAAGAGGGCTTTTCACTGCCATTCAGACATACAAGGACGTCACTGGTTCAATAAAGCAACGTCGGCTGATCAAATCGGACCGTATGTGGTTCTACCCTCCTGATCCTCCCGGCTATGTCAAAGGCAGTGTGCCACCTGCACATCTGTTCTTTCGGAGCCGCGTCTTTGTGTGGCGCCCCGTTGGAGTGTGGAAGTACTCCATCAAGTGTCCACGGGGTGACCAGTGTGTGGGTGCAGGACAGAACGTGCATCTTTACAAATCTGGCTACCACACCCGGGTAGGTCTTAACTAACTTAAATGTTAGATGTTTATTACTATGCCACAAACATTTACCATGAAAAACACCACAGAAATTTACATGCTGCTGTTGTCTCCCCCCCTCCTTCCTGTTGACTTCAGGTACGTCACATCTGTGATATGTCCAGCTGGTACACAATGATCTCAGAGGTCCTGTGCTGTGGCCCGTGTACAAAGGCAGCCAGGAGAGGAGAAGGTGGCAAGATAGGACGGTGGCTGGCATGGGATCCCACTATTTTATCGCAGCTAAGCGATGCTCATCGACACGTGTTCCCTGCCATCCTCACCAGCAGGTCAGCATAAAGAACATGTGCACAATATTATTAGCTTCCAATAGTGGAGTATGATGGCTTACTGCACTCCAGCAGAGCAAATGAACAATACAATTTTGTCACATGTTAGACACTGGTTTAGTGTTTAGTTTAGTGTTGTTGTTGTTAATAAGTTACATATTTAACAATGTAAATATCGGTTCTGACTTTACCAACAGGCGCGGCGTGGACAGGAATGTTATACGCCTACTGAGAGACCGGACCGGAGGAAACACTGTTACCAAGGTTTTGCGGCAGATACAGGAGAATCATGCTGAGCAGTACCTTGAGCGTAAGGACCTGTACGTTACACTCCTGAAGACTGTGGTCAAACCCGGAGGGATCGTCTCTTCATTTGGGCATGCATTCCAGCGTCCACCTCCCATGAGAGAGCTTCCTTCTGCGTGGATCTTGCGCCATGCTTTCCTGCTGGCAGAGGCCGGCCATGTGCAGGATTACCGCAACCAGATCCTCTCCACTTTTGGCACTGTGCTGAAAATGGACTCCACCAAGAAAGTATGTAAATCAAAACATAATGATGTGCTGCATGTTGCAAAACAGGTTTTAATGATTGTTCAAAATTTGCATCTTGACATAAAATCATTTTTATCACCCATTGATGTAACATCACATTATTCAAACTTTCCCTCTATGTTTAGGTGGTGAAGAAACTGTCTGGGGAGTGTCGTGGCTCAGCTGAATGGTTTACCAGCATTGCTAACGAGTACTCTCAAATTGTTACGTTCGTGCTGACATCTGAGGAGTCCGCCGAGAAGCTGAAGCCCATGTGCCATGGGGTCGTGGAAAGGTTTCGTCTGGCCAATCAACCAGTCCCCAAAATCCTGTACGTGGACCGCGGGTGTTGCCGTGCACGAGGCCCGACAGCGGTGGAAGCTTTGTTCCAGCCTTGGGTGGACAACGGGATGGTTGTGCGTCTGGACATCTGGCACTGGATGCACCGGTTTGACGCTGCCATCCGCTCGGAGGCTCACTCCAAGTACGCAGTGTTTAAGTCTGCTCTAGCTGGGGCAGTGCTGGCCTACAACCGCACAGACCTGGAGCTGCTCATCAAGGCTGTCAGAGCCAAGAACCCAGCAGCGATGGAGTCCGTGTCAGACGAGGATGTGGTCCGATGCTTTATATCTAATATTCAACTCCAACATCATGTGCGGAGGATCACACTTGGGGCCCAGGAAACGTTCCGGCTCATGCATTTGGCCATTGAGGAACTGAAAGGTCCCTCCGGGCTGGATGAGAGTGGAGTGAGCCTCTTCAAGACTGTTGGTAAAAACAACAAAAAAATTACTACAACAAAAAGATCTTACAACATTATTGTAGATAGTGTACCTATGTGTATTTACAGAGGCCATCGATGAGATGTGGGCAAACCAGCAGCGACACCTTGAGTGCATCCAGGATCCACCAGGCATGAATATGTACAGGCTGGCACGAACCGCAACCATCAACGGTGTGGATGTGCCCTACTACAAATGTCTGCGTGGAACAAACAGCATAGAAAGTTTTCATAACATGCTACCGGACATGATGGATGTGACTCTCATCACTCTAATACCTTTTGTTATGAATTTCAGGTCCCCACTGTGCAGCGCGGCCCTATCAGGTTTACCTGATAAGCGGCATTGCACGTTGGAACTCAGACCGGAGCTCAGGTGCCGTATTTGGCGGCAAAGGGCGGCATCACAGGATCTACTCTGCTCCTCTGATTGACCGCCTCAACACAAGCTGCCAGGAGCTGTTCGGTGAGCCCGAGGAAGAGAATTATCGCCCCCCTGCCAGCGTCCCGTCCAATGAGCTGCTCGGATTAGAGTACTTATTCAGCCAGAGCACAGGAGAATCTGGCCCCTTTTCTTTGCAGGGCATTGTCGACGATGGACCCACTCCAGAGGAAGAGGTGGTTCAGCCTGGGCAGCTCGATGCAGACGACGCTGACGAGGCGTACCAGAGTGACAAGGAGGCAGATGATGTTCTGTGTGCTGTCGTGCCCCACATCAAACTCACCAGTGACGAAGCCTCCACTGTACACCCTCCGGCCTTTGTAAGTAGCTTTGTGTCTGCGGGGGGTGGGGGGGGGGCAGTACAATGGTTGCTACACAAAGAAAGTGTATGCATCTTACCACATTTGTATTTTATATATTTATATTTTATATACATACATATATATATTTGTTTTGTTTTGTTTATACAGGAGGATGCCTGCAGTGCAAACCCCCTTCCTGGCTTTCAAAAGCTGGAGAGCTTCTGCTCTTTGCTGGTGGAGATTGGCCTGGCAGAGGACAAGCTGTCACTTACCACTGAGCAGAGGAACAGAATCCTGGAAGCCTGGAATTCAGTGGAGGAGCATGACAAGCAGCCGCAGGGGTTCAACCAGCTCTACAGAACTCACTGGGGCAACACTCTCTACTGCCGCACAAAAAGGGATGATCTTGCTGAGGCTGCTCTAATACAGAGGCTGAAGATGGCCAAGCGCTATGCACCAGCACAACAGGACATCAGCGCTCAGCACAACAGACTGATGTACACGCTAATCAAAATGCTGTGGTTGCATTCACCCCAAAGGTCTTACAACAGTCCTGAGAAGACCAACATCTTGAAGGCGTATGAGCGAGTGCAGCACCGGATTTTGGTGGAGGATCCAGTCTTGTGCAAGGCTGGCATTCCACTGCCAAAAATCAACATTAAGACAGTGCGGGACTTTATCTGTCAACAAGAAAGGCTCCTCAACACGCGTGCCACAAAACAACCATCCTTGATAACCAAGATCACCTCCATCTCTTCTGCTGATCTACCTCCAGCTCCACACCAGCCTGCAGTCCTCCCTCCACCAGACTACCCGCTGATGGAATATGTGCACACGCCAAGCATGGCAGGGACGAAGGAGTTAAAGGACAGGACAGATATCATGGCACCTGTCTCACGGCCTCCGCTGGTGAGAAAAACCCCCGTCACCTGTACCATCACCAGACCCGTGCTCACCCTCTCTTCATCTGCAGCAATCTTGACAGGGCCCGTTGGGTCCGCCAGTCAGGGGACCCTTGAGATCCCCGGCCCTTCAACAAGGCCCATTAGGCCCGCCAGTCAGGCTACGCCAATTGACACCGCTGACAGTACTCCAGCCTGGTCCAGATCTGCAACATATAAACACAAGTTGAAGCTGAAGCAGCACTCTCCTGTAGGAGCCAAAATATCACGGGTGCAAAATCTCCCAGTGTGCACAATCTGTAACCAGCCTACTCAAGGACACAAAAAATACAAAAAAAAGAGCTTCTGTCCTGTAAAAATGATGTCTACATCAAAAGGCTTGGAAAACAAAATATATGATAGTTATGAACACTTCACTTCTGTTGTAGACAATTTAACAATTTTTCTGATGCAACATGTGCAATTTGTGGCTCAAGCTATCACTGCTGGGCAGAATGTGCAATTTTAAATGTGTTTTTTCTGTTTCATTTTAATGGATGTGTGTGCATCTACAGTGTTGTCATTTTTACTTATACATCCAGTCTAAAAATACTTATATAGATATACTCAATGTGTACATGCATACAACACGTAACTGTAATTAGTCTTAATTACAGTTTACATGTGTATATTGTCCATATTTATATATTACTATTTACAGATTTGAACATTTTATTTATACTGTCTGGTGGCATAGTATTTAATTCTAATTTGAACATTTTATTTTATACTGTACTGTGACATAGTATTTTGTTCTAATTTTAATAATTTATTTTATACTGCACTGTGACACTATTTTATTTTATTCTATTGTTTTTCTTAATTTTATCTGCTCTTTAATGTCAACTTTTTGCCATGGCCAAGCAAATAATAAAGGTTTATCTTATTTGGAAATGTATCATTTTTGGCCTACTCTGTTTTACAATAATGTGACAAGTGCTACATACGGTAACAATGACTTGTGAAATGTCAATGAATGAATGAATGAATGAATGAATGAATGAATGAATGAATGAATGCAATAAAGGGCATGTTTAAGCAACCTCCCTTTTAATTGTCCCTTTATATTCATTTAAATAAACGTCACTCACAATTTAACAAAATGATGTAAATAATTTTTAAAAAATCATTGTAAATCTCTTGAAACTAATAATTTATACACTCTTACACTTTTACAATAAAGTGACAAGTGCTACAGGAACAGTAACTTGTGGAATGTCAATAAATGAATGCAAAGGGCATGTTAAATATATTTAAATCCTAGGCATTTAAAATGCCAGGTTACTTGCAGGTAAAAACATATAAACCTGCCTATAAAACCAGTTAACCAGTGTAAATAAAGGTTACTCAGGGAAAAAACGTCCACACACAAATGTATACGTTTTGAGTATTTTAATTGACCCCAAATGGGACAAAAACAGCAAAGAGCGTTAAGGGCAATAAGCACTCGCTTACGTGAACATACAACTCGGATATTGCCGCAGAAACGTGTACGGGCGAAACATACCGGGCTGTTCCTAGGAATGACGTCAGACCACACCTACACGCACGCTCTTCACGGTCGCGGTCGGCGATGCGCGCTCGCTCGAAACGCGGGTGCGCGTGTCCGAAAATAAACACCCAGCAGGCCTGATATCAAACAACGGGTTTCTTTATTCGCGCTCTCTCTCTGCAGCTGGGGATTTCCTCGGTTCGCCGCGGGCCCCCACAATGCACGTCTGCGGATCCCGTCCAATCCCGTTCCGCCTCCTCGACGTGGACTCCCGGGCCAATCAGACGCCGGAATATTTGCACTTCGCTACCGCGCATCCTAACAGCAAAGAAGTACAAGGTACATATATGTAAAAGTTATAAAACTACTCAAAGGCTCAACAGGGAAAAGACATCAGCCATTCAATCAGATCATAAAAATCCCCCACCCCCCACCACCCAGATGGAGAAGAGGAGGATTCAAGGTCCAGGTAAACCCTTCATCAGTGAGATATTTTGAAACAGTGGACTCACAGGTAGGATCAAGTAACATCCTCAGTTCCTTGCAGGCTACTTTAAAGTTTGCTCTGCAATCTGAGTGGATTTGTTTTGCAGGGCCACGCAATGCACAGGAATGATGGAGGGCACTAATAAAACTTAATGAATCCAATTACTCTAAAATCTCTGTGTGAGTGGCATGTAATGTCTGAGCATGTAATGTCTGAGCAGTTTGCATGGACTAAAACTAGACTGAAATAAGACAAAAGTCTTATTTCCGTCTCGTTTTAGTCCATGCAAACTGATTAAAATACAACTTTCATTGACTAAAATGTAATCTGTTTTTTTTAGTAATGCATTCTATTTAACCCAGTCAATATAGTACCTAGTACCTAGTAGAATAGACAAAATCTAAATTTTCTTTTGGTCAAAATTATTTCACAACTCAAACAAGGTTATTTTTTTATTATATTGTTGGGCCAGAAGAATTCCACATTTTCCCCATAGTGGGATGTCTGCTGTGTGGTGGGAATTATGCATTTATAAACGTGTTCACTCTTAAGCAACGTTTTATAAGAATGTGTTAAACAAAGAAACATAGACCACCACACGGAGTAGCCTACTTAATTCTTAAAAGGTTTTATTACATTTACAAGAAGTGAGAATTGTGTACTGCGCAGCTTTCGCTCCCATGAACACTCCTCAAAATGCGTGAATAAGGACCTAAACTTCAGCCTCGGATTCACACGCAGCCGAATAAGAAGCCAGACGGATCGGAAGCTGCGAATAAAGGAGCAAACTTCAAAGTCGTAGACGTGCCTAAATACTTTCTCAACGTTCGCAAACACTGGAGGGTCAAAATCTTCTTCTGAAAGAGCCGAAATAACTCCGACTGCCTCAAGAAATTCCTCCGCTTTACCCGGATACTCAGGGTCAGCATCCCCTGCTTCATTATTGTTCGCAACTTCTAAATTATCTCTTTTCAAGTCCGTTTCATCCTTGACTGCCAGCGCCATATTGGAAAGGACACAGCTTCAGGCAAAAACGATCATCTGCACAGATCACAGCAGATCAGCGTTTGCTCCGCCCACTGACTTTGATGAGCCAAACCAACGTTGCCAAAATAAAATAACTACTTAAATGTGTCATTAATTATTTAAAATGGGCAATAAAAATATAATTCATTAAATGTGTCATTTATGATTTAAAATTGGAAATAAAAAACATTGCTAATTAGTTAAATGTGCAATATATAAATACCGAATGGCACATTTAAGTATTTATTATTATACTTCCCATTTTAAACAATTAATGACAATTATTTAATTATTGAAATATTCATATATTGGCACTTCTAACCCTCCATAATATGTCAGTACTAAACTGTTCAATAAATGTTAACAGCCAACTGTAAAAAAACAAACAAACAAATAAACAGCAGTTAACCATATAACAATAATAATACACCACTAGATGGTGCTAGAACAACTAAAGTGTGAAGAAGACATAACACTCCCCACCTGTCACTGAACCCAATATTCGCCACTGGTAGTTTCAAGTGTGACATAAGAACATCAAATATTATAGTATCGAGGGAAATGTACATTAAAGTCTCAGTTTTTGGGCCGAAGGACCAGTTCCATCTTTGATGACTTTCAGTTCCAGCATTCTTACCTTACCATCACTGTCAACATGAGCTCTGGTTACAAGAGCCATAGGCCACTCATTACGTTTCACTTGAATGTCTTTAAGAGGTACGAAATCTCCTTTCTTGATGTTGATGCTGAAAGGACTTGCATTTAATAGAGCACATACTTCTGCCATGAGAGTGGATAATGTTTCATGAGCAAGGCGTGATGCTGAAACTTAAGAAAGCACTGAGTCCAGAACTCGTCGTGAAACTCATCTTCTCACATACACCACCCCTGTAAGAGGAGTGAGGAGGATTCAAAGTCCAACTACACCCTTCATCAGAGAGATATTTTGAAACAGTGGGCTCACAGGTTGGATGAAGTAACATCCTCAGCTTCTTGCAGACTGATTTAAAGTTTGCAGTCTGAGTGGATTTGTTTTGCAGGACCAAGCAATCCAAAGAGGTGATGGAGTGGCACTAATAAAGCTTGATGCATCCAAGGACTCTATAAGCTCTATACAGATGACATGTGCAAAAACATGGTACATGCCATCAGGATAAAAAAGTTATTTCATATCTTATCTTGCAACAAAAGAGAACCACTTCAGCCCCTTAAACTCTAGTCAAATGTTAGACTTGTAGTTAAGAAAGTGAGGACTTTAGACCTGCCTACTGGTCATTAGGCTTAAGAGAACATTATAGTACTAGAAATATTTGATATATATTTCCTACTTCTGCATGAGAGCCTCCTAAACCTGAGTGTCCTTTTTCATTAAGCTGCACAAAGTTTCGTGATAAATTATGCAGAAAAATATGATTTTGTTTTTGTAACATTCATAAGTCTGAATAATAAAAAGCATGATAAAAAGTGAAAAAATTATTTATAAAACAAAAACATCTAAATTAGACTGAAAAAAGATACCCATAAACATTTAAAACACTGTGTTTATCAATGTTTATTGTTCCATATTGTTTAGATTAATTGGACAAACAGCTTAACTAAATTTTAAAAAGGCTCCGGTGATGCTCCAAAAGTACAATTGGAAGACAAACCAAATTACAATGTTCAAACGGAGATATTTCGCTTTTCAGCATTACATAACCATACATGAAGAAACACTGAAGAAAATGTATATAAACATTAGATGGACAATAAAAATGAAAACTGAATCAACATTTCCATATAGCTGCATAACCTCAAACAGGATATGACACTCACAATGATTAACTCTTGCATTGAGGTTTGAAGGAGACAAAAAAATGATAGAAAGCAAAATTAAAAGATGTTCATATGTAATAAATTCTGTAATGCTTTCTGTAAACCTGCCCTTTAATAATAAATGCTGTAAACCTGCCGTTAACGGAACATCACTGCGCGACTTATCGAATTAGGAGAACATGAACTACCCACTCTGTTCTGTCAGAGAACAGAAAGGGAGAACCGTCCCACCCGTCCAGGGAAAGAGAGGATAGTTATACTCTCTAAGGCTGACAGGTTCGATTCTGTAACACCACCGACTGTCAAGATCCCAATCTCCCAATTATTGGGGAAATGAATAGATAGTGGTGACACTTAGAGACTACATTTATTATAATTTACTGAAATACTAAAAGTAATAAGAAATATTAATAAATGACACAAATAACAGTAAATAACTATGTAATAAAAAGTAATAAGTAACATCTGTTTACTAAAAAACTACATAAAACTTTACACAAATGCATTTAATGCAGTCAATCAAGGACTACTGGAGAAGTTTCTGAGCTGGAACCGGTGCAGAACTAGACTCACATTTACACCCTTTTTCAGACTTTCTAGTCCAGAGTGATGAACATGGTGCTTCGTAGTCCACAAAAAAACAACAATAATCTTAGACTTAAGTTAAGAGCTGCTAGCAGACTAAGCTTATAGTTTACATTTGTTCACATTATGTTTACATTTACAGTTAGCAGACGTTCTTATCCAAAGCGACGTACATCAGTGCTTAAGTAGTCCACATCTGTACTTCTTACCTGTAAAGCTAAACTTAAATTAACATCTGCTTGAAGAGGTGGGTCTCCACAAAGACAGCGAGGGACTCCACAGATCTGATTGCAAGAAAGAATTCATTCCACTAATGGGGGGGCTGAGACTGAAAAGAGTCTTGATGCAGATCTTCCTCTGCCTTTTGAGTAACAGTGGTTCAAGAGGAGCGGTGCTTGAAGCTCTGAGAGGACGAGAAGTGACACGCTGCTTAATCAGAGCTGATAAATTTGAAGGTGCCTTTTCATTCTTGGCCTTGAAGGCAAGTTGCAGTAGTGCAGTTTGGAGATGACCAGAGACTGGACGAGTAACTGTGTGGCATCAGAAAGACTCGGATTTCTATGATGGACAAGAATGACAGATCTTCATTTAACATGACACCAAGATTTCTTACCTTCTTTGAGGGGAGGATTACAAAAGAAGAGTTTTCAAATGAAACGGTGAAGGGTTGGCATGGTAATGGTTAATGCTCTATCAGGACCCTCTCAGATGACACAAAGACGACATGGGAGACAGTGTGTGAGTTTCAGTTATTTGGCTGAGGGCATGAAAATGTAAATGTTCTCCTTAAAGCTCAGTAAATAGGAGGGCCTTCAGTCTGTTTGAAGAGTGTTTCAGCAGTTCTGATGTTAAGGGGAAGTTCCTTTAATCACTGAAATGCCAAAACTGAGAAGTAACATGAAGCAGCTCTTTCAGAAGAGTTGGGTGGAGTCAGACTGTACTTGATGCTGAAAGAGGGCGGAGCTGACACCCACGGTTTGATCCGTTTGATTGGTCAGAAGGAGCTGGATCAGTTTTGGCTCTGTAAGAGAGAGAAGACTTAGAATTTTAAATCTAATGACGAACCACAGGACCCCAATGAAGGTCTGCA
>JBBPCY010062489.1:0-12430 GCA_037974405.1 Brachyalestes nurse
TCCTGTCAATCAGACCAAGAGAAAGAAGAATCAGGTTTGTGTTACTATCAATACTACTCCAGTCATGAGTCCAGTTCTTCCCCCCACCGTGACATTTGCATGCATAACTACATGCATATATATATGTATGCACTCCTGTCCCACCTTCCTCCACACCAACTTACTTATATACATCTGTGGACAGACACACACTCAAACATGCAGACCCCCAAGCACACACACAATACTCACATACATGCGTGCATGCCTAGACACGTTTTTTGCACATATATTTCTTATAGCACACATTTCCTTTTTTTGTCTTTTTCACAGAAACTACTTGTATAAAGGTTTTAGCTCATCATTGCCAAAAATATCAACGCATAAAGTTCATGACGTGCACCATGACCTTCTTGCTGATGAAGCTCCCCTGATCACAACAGTGGCTGTTTCCAGTGATGTACCTCTGGTTGACTGCATGTTTGGACAGGTGCAAGAGGAAAGTGTGCTGTCCTATCAGATGCCAAGTTCACGGCAATGTAAATGTATTTGAAGTTACTGTGTTAAATATAATAAATGTGAGTGAAATGTTGCTGCATTGTGTTCGTTTACGCAAAATGACTAACAGATGACTTGGATTTAAGCATTAAGATGTTTTGTAATGCATAAGTAAGGTAAATGACTAGAACAAAAAAGTGGGTGGTAACAAAAGCAGAGTAAAACTTGAATAAAAAGTGTTTTAATAGGCAGCAATTTAAGACTTAAACTGTAAATATAAACATGATTAAGGAAATATGTTAATATAAATGCTCTTAGAAGTGGAATGGAGAAATTATTCCACACGAATCTCTTTTTTAGCAGTCGGCATCATCTCTCTGATGCTGGTTCACGAATATGATTGCTGTGACCACCAGGTTTTGTGACTTTCACATTTTGCTGCTGAAGAAACACAGCGTCCCTTGCGTGCACGCGCTCTATACGCAATTTACGTAGGACTTTCGTGAAATCCGTGCGGCAACTGACACGGGAAGCATAATGTGTACTGTATATATACCGCCTAACAGAAATTGCTATGCCAGTGTCCGCTTGCTGATTTCACCAACACAGTCTATCCACGTTTGCTCTCCTGCAGCATAAATGGCTCAAAACATTAAACGAGCGCGAGACGTCAGTGAAGACACGCTCTGTGCCCTACTTCTTTTCCTGTAGGTCCCGGATGTCAGACTGAATTTTAGACACTGAATTTCGGACTGAATTTCAGACTGAATTTTGGTCTCAATTTCGGACTGATTTTCAGACTGAATTTCGGACTAAAATTCGGACTGAATTGAATAATTAAAGTTGTAATTTTTTTAAATGAATTTTTTTTTCTGAATTTGAAAGTCTGAATGTTTTTACATTGAATCTGTAATTACAATTGAAATAAACCAAGCATGTTTTTATTAAACTGCAAAATTTTTTTTGTTTTTTAAAATTCAAATACTTTTGTCACTAATTTACTTCCATAGGATTAACACCAGGTTTGATTTCAAACAATCAAACCTGTTTGAAATCCTGGTCGCCCCTCGTGAGGGTATCGCACTGTTGAAGCAGTGCCACGAGCCGATTTAACGCAACTTCTCACACTGCGCATGCGCAAAACAGAAACGGAGTGAAACAGACGGAGCAGCACGGCAGCGCACTGTGTGATCTGGACACAAGCGATGGAGACCCAACTTGTAGAACTTTGGCAAGCTCATCCGAACCTTTTTGATGTGGCCTCACAAAATTATCACGACCGCAACAACCGTGAAAAGAAAAAACGTACTGGCCACGTCTGCCCTGCCATTTCCTTGTCCATACAGCCGTAGCCTTTTCCTTTTAGACGTTTCTGCGCACAGAATGACACAGTTTGATGTTAGTTCTCCTAAAACACATTCACTAAACCTGACAATTAACTGGTGAGCTGAACCAGGTGTTTCTGAGCAGGGAAATCACCAAAATGTGCTGGACCACGACCCTCCAGTTGCCCACCCCTGCTCTGCATCTTCAAAACATCTCCTGAAGATACATAGTACTCTCTACTGGTTCTACTGCTCTTTTGTGCTGCAACTTGAGTGTTTCCTTGTAAGTCACTTTAGACAAAAGCACCTGCCAAAAGAGTGTAATGTAATGTAAATGTAATTGAGAGAAAGAAAAGATTGTATTGACCGGCGAGTCGGGATGGCACGTAAGATTTTTTTCCCGTTTCCCGAAAGTGAGATATCAATGCTCCACTGAAGTGGTCAAGTCACTCCTATTCTGTATCATGAATCCAGCAGCTACTGGCGCTCTGATCCAATGGCATTAGACATTGTCAGATTTACAGATCTCTAGCCTAAAAGCCGTGGGGAGCACCAAAGGAGGCAATCATATTTGTGGTTGGGATGCAGGCCAAAGTTTTGTCATCCTTCCTAAAGTACCACCCAAGATAACTTTTTAGTTCACCTATATGGAGACATACGCCTCCGGTTCCCACTAAAATTCCCAACAAAATGAGTGACAGGAGAAATTTTGGATGGAAAAAAAAATAAAATACCAAGGATTTTTCCCATTTGGCCACTAAGGCTTGCCATGTACACTCCAAAACCAGTTGGAGCCTATAAGAATCGACTTCACTCTGACCAAAATGTTGCACATCTGAGAAGAAAGAAGAGAGATGGAGGTTCGTGGGCTCCGTCTCCCTCTGCAACCTTTCTCTTCCTTTCACACTACTTTCATACACCAGTACATCCTGTGGCCTCTTTCTGAGTGTGTCCACTATCAGTGCCACATTCTGCCATGCTGCTACAGGAGGTCAGAACGATGGATCTGAATCAGTCACACTTGTCAGATTTCATCTGCACTGGGCGACGGTCAGCACAAACTACTTCAGGCAGGTGAGGTCTAAACAATGCAGACTGAAGAAGAAATAAAGAGAAATATAAACATTTAGTTATAAAAATATAAAGATTTACTGTTGCATTTTATCTGCTTAAAAACCCTTTTAGAATATTCAACATGTTAACAAAGAAAGGCATAGTTTTGGGTCCAAAATTGCATGCAAAAGGGTTTCAATAATCGAAAACATTTTTTTAATGAGCTAGAATTAACCATTCACCCCTAGTCCATACAGACAGAGCTGGCAGTTCTAAATTAATTAATTTTGGTAATTTTTGGTAATATATTCTACTATTCACCCAGAAGCTTACAAGCTATAAGAAATGTTACAGTCTGGACAGTAGGGCTTCAGGTACAAAATCATAGGTGGGAGTATTGGTGTGTTCAACTTTTAGTAGGGATGGGAATCAATATGAAATTATTGATCTCAATGCCATTATCAATTCTTCTTATCGATCTGATTCCTTATCAGTTCCATTATTGATTGCTAAACAGTATAAAATACAGTAACCCCACACTTCTCGCAGGGGTTACATTACGAGAGCACCTGCGTATAATGAAAAACTGTGTTGTGTTGTAGTAAAAAAGGCCTAAAAAGTTTTATAGTGTAAACCCTAAATATGCTGCCAAAAATGCTCCCAAAACACTTTAATTCCATTTTAAAGTCAGTTTAATACATTACCCTTAACGAAAAGATCAAGGTAAACCCATATTCCTACTGTACAGTTTACACTGAACTCCTGCAGTGCTAGAATGTAAAGACAGAGATTACACCTGTATAGACTGTACTGTAATTCTTGCACGGGCGTTTTCTTTGGTATGCGTTGTCCTTTTCTTTGCATAAGCAGGGTAAATACAGTAATAATTTAGTTTTTCAGTAATAAAAATACAGTAAAATGTACGGGTAAACACCAATAATTTTTGCAGTTCAATAATTTACTGTTCGCCGGACTTCTTATTCGGGGGCTTCAAGAGGAGTCGTATTGTAGTGACCCACCGGTTAAAGCCACTGGACAGCGACTGAGCTCAACAGCCTCTTTTAATTTAATTTAAAGTAATAAAAATACCGGGCTTTGGGAAGAACAAAGCAAAAAAACATGGTAAATATGAACACTTGAACAGTAAATGATGCACTTATTTTCCTTTAAACAATAAATAATATGGTCCTACCCTGTCTGTCATCTAAAATCGATGAAATGTACTACATAAATCGTTTATATTTCAGAAAATCACCTGTAGGGTTAAAGCATTGTAGAAAAGAATCGTTAGAGGAACCGATAATGCCGGAGGTAAACGATTCCGGTGCTTCGCAAAATTAAAACCGGTTCTAAATCGGAATCAGGTTTCGATTCCCACCCCTAGCTTTTAGCTAACTTTACTTCGTTATGACGTGCTTTTCTATAGTCTATTTTATTCAATTTCCATTTTTTCCTGGTTTAATAAAAAATTATTGTGATAATTATGCCTCTGACTATGAAAATGGTCAGGAATCTACAAGAGTATTGTAGAATTCTAGTAGGGTATAAAGAGTTAACACTTTGTACTACTAAATAAGGAAATAAATGCAGAGTTTTCAAGTTATTCAAGCCAGCTGTTCTGGACAGCTTTTAGAATTAGCTGCAATACAGGGCAGCCGATCAGAAATGGAGATTATCTACTTACATCATTCTTAAAGGAATAGTAACAAAAATATTTAATTCTAATAGATAAAGGGAGTTTGGAAAGTGGTCATGTGAGATTTTGGTAAATAAAAAGACAAAAATGTGGATCAAAAATGTACTATGGCCTTCAGCAGCCCTTTAGTTTCAAATTATTGCAGCCTAAAATCTTACATCCAGTGAGCTGTACTAGCATATTAAATGCTTCATTTCCACCACTGTATCTTGATAGCACACACACTCTTGAACCACAGAGATAGAGGTCAGGCTGGTTTCACCTTGAGAGTGATTTACTCCTCTGAACATTACTGACGGAAGATCTGGGCCCTTGATTCACACTCAGTGTAAAATTCCTATATCTTTGCCATAGCTTTGCCCTAGTTCTTTTGACAATAATTTATTTAGTTGGATCTGTCCTTTTGGTAAAAACAAAAAGAAAGTCAAGACTGCACTAGATGGAAGAAGAAAAGGCTGCTTTTTACACATGGAGCTTTCAGGCTCAATAAACACAAGTACATGTCAATCCATTTCAGTGCATTTAATTCATAATTCATAAACACTAAATAAGCCTCTTGTTGGGTCATCTATATATCTATGGATGAGAAATTAACTAAGTATACAACTAAACATATATAAAAAATGCTGAGTAGATCCAATTGACCTCAATTTTGGATCAAGACGGCAAGAGGAAAATGTTAATTATTGAGGCATGAATGGCAGGGGCTGCCCTCATTACAAAGGCAAATGGACATTTAAGATTTAAGGGGTGTTAAACCCACATGCACTGGTCTATAGATGTGGAAAAAAACGATCTTGTCAGCTAAGTGACCATATAAATATTTCTGTTCTGATGGAAGTGGTCCATAGGGTATGAGGACTCATATGGGGTTTGATAAGTATGAACATTATGTAGATCATAGGCTATGGTTGAAGATACTTTTCATATGATGTTTCTCCAGAACAGTTCCAGAGACTTGCAGATTCTATGCAACAGGAACCCATCAGCCACCATGGGTCAAGGCTAGCTTGTCTGGTCCAATCTCACATAAGAAGTACTGTAGCACAAATTGCTGAAAAATGTAATGCTATGACAGAAAAGTGTCAGAACAAATTGTGCATCACAATTTGCTGTCTTTGGGGCCACGTAGCTGCATGACACTGACCCCTGTTCATCACCAAAAGTACCTACAATGGGCATATGAGCATCAGAAATGTGGCCTGGTCTAATTTATCAAATTTCCATGCGGACAGCCGTGTGCGTGTGCATTACTTTCTTGAGGAAGAGATGGCACCAGGATGTACTATGAGAAGAAGGCAAGCTGGTGGAGGCAGTGTGATTCTCCTGTGCATCTTTCATTCAGATCTCCTACCAAAACATTTTTGAAAATACCACCTATAATCCCTTAAGCAGCCAATTACTCTTAATCCATTACAGTTTGCCCACTCTTCCAATAGATTTGTACATGATACTCTTATTTGATTCATCTCATTTGTTCTGCACTGCAAAAAATGATTTCTAAGAAAGTGAAAAAGGCCTTACTTTTTCTTAATAAGATTTTCCAGCTAATATCAAGCTGGATTTAACCAGTAACAAGGTACGGTAATAGTTTACAAATTATTCCAGCAAAGAAACAAGATTGTTTACCTTATTGTAGGACACTTCTCACTTCTTAATTTAAGAATCTTAAGAAATAATAGCAACTGACTTTAAAAAACAATTATTGTTATTCACAGGCTTGACAAAAAAAGATAATAGTTTATAATGACCCTCTCCATGACCAAGATTCAACTTCTTCTTACAAAAAATCCATTGGCGAGTGGAGGGCCTTCCTTGAGTGAGTCTCTTTTTCCCTCTCTGACAAAATTGTTAACAAAAGGTTAACCAGATGTTTGTTGATGTTGTTTAAAATTTGTTCCCCTGGAATATTATTCCAAACCAGCAACTGCAGTCTATTTGGTGTCAGCAGCAGAATGTTACTGTTTTTTTATTTATTATTTTTACTTTGTGTTCTGCTGCTGTCCTTAACTGTGGTCCTGCTGTCTTTTGGTCTGTCATTGTGTGAGGTGGTCTTGCAGTAATAGACAACGTACAATGCTGTTAAATAACCTGCTGTTAGATAGCGTATGTTAAAAAAAGCTAAAAACAAGAACGCTTCGGCTGACTTTATCTTGTTTTAAGAAATTGTACTCCCATGAGCCTTTGTGCTCCAGCATGATTGGCCAGTTGGCTGTTTATGTGTGTTTTGGGGATATTAGAGGGGGTATAAATGTGTTATGTGTTATTATGTGTTATATTGTGTTGTTATCTGTGTTATTTGTGTGGATTTGACCCGTCTCTTCCGTCACCATGCTCTAGAGCGTTATCTACCGGTGTGTAGTGATGGACGAGAGGGAATGGGGTTATTAGATACAGGAGTTGTACTGGATTGTGCCTGTTGAGGGGTACAGTACATCCTGTTGGGAGTCTGGTTAACTCTGAGCTGTTGAACTTGATGTTAATCAGGACTTCCTTGTAAGTCAGTGTGTTACCTTTCCCCTCTCATGCTGACCACAGTATGCTACATCAAGCTGTTTTTGGTAGTTACAAAGTTTCTATAAAAGTATCAGGTCTTAAAATCAACTGAATAAAAATCATAATGTAAGTTTTTTTGGTAGTTATTTCTTATTGTAAGACCTACGTTCTTATACTAAGCTCAGTCAGAAAATGCGTTTTCTCATTTTAAGCAATTCTGCTTGTAGTTTCATTGTTTGTAATAAGCACAGTTTGTTACAATTCTAGCATTTTTGTCTAGTTTTAAGCCACGTTATGATTTTTTAGTTAGACTTTTTTGCTTACCCCATTGGCAGAGTTTTTTGCTCAATACAAGACAATTTGACTAGATTTAGGAATATTAAGCTTATTTATAGAAGAGCATTTTTTGCAGTGTACCAATTTCGTGTTACTAGTAGTTCACTTAACTGTACGTTATTTATCTATTCAATTTATACTCTAGCATTTGTGTACAGTGTATCCAGTTTTACTGATACACTATACAGTATTCCTCCAGATTTATGCGGATCAGGAGTCGCGGAATCAGTCACACACAGATTTTTTTTGAGAACCGAACTCATAGTTTTACGCGGAAATCCCCACAATAACGCAGAAACTGCAAATATCCTCCACCTCCTTTTTTGCTTATATGTGGCAATAAATATATTTTTTCTGGATGTTTTCACACAAAGGGACCCGTTTACCTTGTCGCGGTGTCCCAATACTTTTGTCACACAACTTTCTGAGTTGCATTTCTCGGCGGGGGATTTCAATTAAAAGACAGGTTTACCTTGAAAAGAGGTGAATACGGGTTTATCTTTACTTTTTTTTTTAAGGGTAATGCATTAAATTGAGTTTAAAATTGCTCTTGGACGGTAACCCCTGCGAAAAGTGAGGGATTACTGTACTTTATTTATTTTATATCTTTGCATCATAACATAAGCAATTTCCTTGAGTGTCAATACAGTTTTTCTGCTTGACATCAGAGCTCCCTGTGGAAATACCCTCAGCCATCCCAGTCAGGAACAGAACCCAGGACCATCTTGCTCTGAGGCGTGGCACCCACTGCCCCAGCGAACAACCTGAACTGTGTAATAGTGTGTTGCTTTTGGAAGTGAGGATGTTTAAGCTTAGTGTGTAAGCTTAATGTAGTCGATTAATGTAGCGGAGTCAAACTTATTCATTCCCTTTTATGATCACAAGTAGGATTGTTGGAAAGTATCTATAAGCTTTATCTTCTACTCTTTACCTCTAAGGCCCTAAATCTCTCTTTATAAGTGGAAGGTTGGGCTGAACCTTTTCCTCAACACATTCTCAGTATCTTCTCCACACTGGGAAACAACAGAATAGTCCATAAACTCTGTAGCATAAATGGACAATAAGACTGATAAGTCCAGATCTCTCAGGGGCAGAGACCGATCAGTTATCTGGTTTATTAGATGCTGAAACAAAAGCTCTCTCCTGCTTGTTTTTGCACGTAGCCAATGAGCCTCCTGCCAAATTTAACATCGTGTCACTGCAGGATCAGCTTAGCCCATCCAAGCCTTTCTTATTGTGAAACAAAGAAAAAACAAGACTTCAGTGGTAGAAAACAGCTTGCAAGGCAACAAGTAAAAAAAGACATTTGATCTGATAAAGCTTCCATTCACACCCATCCAAAACCACCTTGCAGAGCCTCACAAAGGATGAAACACACAGAAGACGAAGGGCTGGAAGAAGAAAAGTGGCTGAAGTCTTGCTGTTTTCTTTTTTGTTATGAAAATGACTGATGATGGGCTTTAAAATACACTGTGCTGCATAAATGCTGCATATTGTGCAGGTATAATTGATATTTTCCTGCTATCGTTGCAGGCCAGACAGATGATGGAGATGATGGGACTGTTTGAATACAGCGGTTTTTCTTTCATTTATCTTGTTGAAGTGAATGTATTGTTGCTTATTCTTCACATTGGTTGAAAAAGAAGAAGCAATATGAATGTTTCTGTACACTTAAAGAGCCCATCTCATGCAAAACTGCATTTTTTAGAGTGCTGTGTGTAAACTTTGTTAAAAATGTAAAATATAACACATCTTAGTCCAGATGGTCCCTACATAGAAACTAAGCTGCAGTAAGAGCCAGTTTTGAATGAACTGTTTTTGTGATGTCACAAAAACCAGGGTATTTACATATCTACCGATCCAGCCTATAGCAGTAAAGCACTGTTCATTCAGACTAAAGTGATAAAGATAAACCTGATTCCTGTTGAATGAAATGAGATGCAGGGCAGCCAAGAGGTCATTTGCATATATCAGTCTTAAAGGCCCAACCATTCCTTCTTTCTGTTTCATTCTAAGGGATAAAGAGGTTAGAAAATGGACATTTAAATACCAGGTAAGAATGTTTTTGACACAAATACCAACCTCAGACTATTTTTTGTTGAGTTAACCCCATCTAGTGGCTGGGGAGGACTGGATAAAAAGACAGGCGATGCTACCTGGAGGGTGTGGCCCGAGCACAAAGGAACGTCTTTGACCTCAAATGCTCTGTCTTTCAATCAACCCTTCAATTATCTTAGCAATCCTTGTTTTGAGTTTGAAAGCGTTGTATTTGTACCAGACAGTCCTTTATTTTTCTCTCTGCAGACCTTGGATTGTTCTGTTCATAGAATGTCAGACACTATTGCTCAGCCACTATAGTGGTAGTAGGAAATGGTCTCCTTAAGGTTTAATGTAAATAATTCTATAAATAAATAAAGTATGACAATGACAGAAATCTTTCTTTTTGAATTATTTCTTGCATGCACATCTCAAAGAAAAAAAGAAATCTACTCTTGTTTAGATTGTTGCACTGGAGGCTCTGGAGTTTAGTGTTGCTTTTGTTAGTTTGCTGCTTGTTGATTTATCCAGAGGTCTCTTATGGGCACAGTCCAGCACTGCCTGTGGAAATATTACTGAAAGCACTGCTTTAAAAGCCATACCTGAACGAGGGCTACAATCATGGATCCTATAAGACCAGTGAGCAGCTGGGCTTCAGCCTGGACAACTAGAGAAGAGCTAAAACTAGAAATGTGCTAAAACTGCTTTAAAAATGTGGTGATGTTAAGAATTAATCACGCATAGAAACATTACACTATTATGTTGGGGTTCTTTTGACTGTTCTCCACTCTTGCATGCTTCATTTACAACATTAGTCTTTTAAAGAAAGATCCATTATAAGATTCTGTAGGGAACCAGAAGGTGTTCCTTTATAGCATTGCTCCAAAGAGTTGGGAAGAAAGAAAGAAAGAAAGAAGTGAAGGAACAAACAAAGTAAGAAAGCAGGAAAAGGCAGTCTCACCAACTCCTTTGTCTTTCATTTCGGCGTCCTCACCTAAAGGATCGAAATCTACAGTCTGAACGATATTCACTTAGACAGTCTCGATGTGAAGCGAGTCTGAAGTGGGTAAGAGCTCTGGCTGCAGTATTTCATAAAATCAATGTTTTCGGAGTGCATGCGAGGGAAAATGCGAGGGAAAATGCGAGGGGAGGGGGTTGGGAGAAGAGAAATCAAGTTTAAACTTTATTACCAGCCCTCAGCGTGGGGTTTGTGTGCAACAGAAACATGCTGCATGTAAGAATAAAACAAGTTTCTGATTTTCATGCCACAGCACCCAGCGTAAAAATAAATGAGGCTATCAAGGACATTCTTTCAAGAAAATCACTGGCACTGAATCCAGGGGGGGGGTTTAACCAGGAGGCTATTTTGCAAAGCTTCATTTCATTCATCCCACTAGAAGCATCCATAATATTAGGATCCGCTCCAGTGCCCATTGAATATGCTATGCTAAATTTAATACCAGCTTCTGGTTGTTCTTAGTGGGGGGATTCCTCACACTTTCACCGAGACAACTCAATGCTGAAGGCGGGTAAATGCTGGAATATCACTGTTTCTGTCTCTGTTTCCCAGCTCCAAGTATTAAATATTATGCTTTCTTTGTCGTGACTCGTGACATTTTCATAAGCCTTTTATGTGATGGTAAAGTAGGAGTTCATGTTGAATAAGCCATTCAGTGACATTATGATTTATGATTTCAATAGTTCTGATATTTATTGCAGCTGTTCAAGTTTTTTTTTTTATTTTGGTTTTGGGGAATTTTTTTTGTTAAATTGAAAACTAATATTCAGAGCATGCCATTTATTCCCTCGCATATATATTAAACTGGGCTTATGGTTTACTGTAGAGACCTGGATTTCTTTATAGTCCTGGTGAATGGACCCAGACGTCTCAAACACAAACACGGCCATGTTATTCACTTTTATCTATTCTGATTTATCGCCCACCCCCACCTCCCCCCAGTGGGAAGCTCCACGTGCTTCTGAGTGTTTATGTGGAATCTTGATGGTAAAATAGTGACAAATCTTCAGTACATTTGCACTGTCTCTTCTCTCTTGTTGTTTTTATAACTACTTTACATTGTATACAACATTGTAGTGTGGCTATAATTATGAATTTTTACCAATATATGGAAAATCATACAATTGTAATTATAACTAACCATATAATTGTAGTTTTTTTGATCACTTATACTTTTTTTTCATCTACTCATTTATACTTATTCACAATTATTGTAAAACTGTATAATATTGTATATATGTATTGATATAAGAGTACGTGCGCATGTGTTAGTATTTTATAGTATCTCAGTTCTGGTGTCGGCAGATGTATGTAAATGCATTGGTTTTTGTGATGTCACAAAACAGGTTGTTTTGCAGTTTCCATATATGGAAAATATGATAAACTATTTTGACTTGCTACAGCCTGTATCCATGGATCTGCCATTACTGCAGAGGCTTCTACACACATTAAACACTTTAGACCAGTGTTTCTCAATCCTGTCCCTGGAATCACCGTGTCCTACACATTTTCACCGCTTTTAACACATCTGATCAGACTAATCAGCTCATTATCAAGCCCTCTCTGAGCTGAAGTGGGTGTGTAGAGGCAGCGAAATGCTTAAATGTGTGGGGCACTGAGAAACGCTGCTTTAGACATCCGGTTCCATTCACCACCACTGTCAACAATTCTGACTCAGTAAGCTTCCTTAGAAATGGGCCATTTCACATCAAAACATTCTGAATTGCTTTTTTACACAGATAATGATTTAGTTCTTTTGAATGGTTTCAAAAGAATTGGTGGAATTCCTCTTTACACTCCTGCAGTTAAAAACTAGACTGCATTTCCATGAGAAAATCTGGTGTGATTGCACAATTGCTATGATAACCGTAGTTGTTTCTAGGTGGTTGTTATGGTATTGCCAGGTGGTTACAAATGTTGTGGATTTTTAATTAATAATCAGATCAGGAGTTTGAAATTTGGCGGGAAAGGAGATAATCTCCTTTGGGCATT
>JBBPCY010062518.1:0-12429 GCA_037974405.1 Brachyalestes nurse
AATTGCATTTAGATTTATCCTGCAATTCCCTTGCTTGAGAATATCTCTGCCTTAATACACAACATGCACACTTCATTTAGTCATTACTACACATACATGTTATAACTTATAATTGTTGTCCGTGAACACAATTTCATGCCACCATGGCTGTGTGAAGATTTCCATGAAATCAGTGCCATGTTTCCAATGTCTCACGGCTCTGTACGAACAGTCAGTGCATTTAAGGGCAGTGAAGGTGCCAAGCTCTTTTGATCTGACTGTTTTACAGCAATCTAAAGTCTGACCTGCAGTGCAGTACCATGGCTGCAGATAAAATGAGGCTTACTGAGACAGAAGTCAGGAGAGATAAAGATCCTAGAAAGGCCGAGAAATAAAAGAATTTGAAGACTTAAAGAGATAAAGCGTTAGCACTGGAGTCTCCTCCGTTTGAAAGATTTTCTGTAATGATTCATGGAGTGAGCTCTCAGACGAAGAGCGAGGATAACATCAGCAGTCATCGCGGCCCTTCACACCTCAGGTCACGCGCAGGAGCCTCTCGCCACTGACTGTCCATCAAACCGAGCCCTCGCTGTCACCTGACCCAGGCCAGGGACTACGATAACACCAAAGGCCCAGAGAAAAACATCAGCAAGACACTTGCAGAGACAAAAGAGTGACCACAGGACACAAAAAAGCCTGACAGCACGCAATGGTCTGTAAAATTATACGCATCGAAAAAAAAATCACCCAACACAAAAGGGCAGAAAGATTTTAACTTTTGTGAGGTATAGTGGGAAATCTAGTTCCAGCCATAATCTGCAACACCTGCCCTGTCTAATGAACTTTTTCTGAAGTCTCTGATTGGCTGGAGTGTTAAGCAAGACATCCGAACAGCATTTTAAATGAAGTTTGGAAAAAAGTAGTTTAAAGGTTGGTGACCACTGGTGTTGTGTATCATCAGTAATACTGAATACAATACCCAATGTATTTCATTACGATTTCAATTTTTTAGGAAAATGGATTGTTTATAGTTGTTTTATAGCCTTCCTTACCATGTTTGTCACATTTTGGAATGTATGGAAAATGTCTCAAACCTGAATGAACAGTACTGCACAAAAGTCTTAGGAAATCAAAGCCTTTGTATATCATAACAGTAAATGCAAACAAACACAAAAGCAGTGAAAAGTAAAACATATTTGATACCTGGTTACAAGAACAAAGGTTTGCTTTTATACTTGACCCCAGTCAGCACATCTAATTTCACTTATTGAAGTGTTTACTTATATATGAACTAAACCAGGTATCAGACAACACAGGGCAGGTTGTGAAAAGTAAAGCTCAACATAAAAGCAAAGTCAAATCCTGGACATTTATGGCCAGACACATTTTGTGATCCTAAATAAGGATAAAGAGGACTACAGGGGATGAAGAGGACTAAAAAAGGATAAAGGTCACCCTATGCAATAATGTTATTTATGTTCTTTTCCATATATATATATATATATTTATTTATTTTTTACATTATCATTTTCTCAGCTGCCTAAAACTTCTGGAAGAAAATTAAAAATGTAATTTATTCCAAAAAAATTGTGCAACTCAGTATGTAATTAAGTATGTGTTTGTCTTGCTTCAGTTGAACATGAAATGAAAGAAATTCTTCACTCTTGGACAGTTAAGAGCACTTCACCTTTTGAATATAAACCTGAAATGACAAGTAGGAACAGCAACCAATGGTCCAATTATTGGAAACACAGATATTTTGTAACATTTACCCCTCCGAGGGATGATGTGGCAATAGTCCTAACAACCGTGCAATTACTGTTTTATTTGAGGAAAACCATGGCAGCAGTGAACAGGGCAATATCTACTGCAAGTAATGATGGAAATGACGAAAAAATAAATAAATCACCCGTGTCTGAGCCAAAATCTGTGTTACAGAAGACACTATTACATCAGCGACCTTCATGTCATAACATGACAAGACTTCATTATCAAGCAAATGCAAGCTTTTGCAGAGGATCCATGTGATACAGATAATAAATGTAGATTTAACCTCTTACACACACAGCATTGCATGTGAATGCTATAGTGCACAAAACACCCACAGAGCGTACCAGACAGAATGTATTGAAGGGCCTGTATCCTCATTTTTCTTATATCTTTTCTATATTAATATATTGATAAACTTATGACAGAAATATTTAAATAATCGCTGTCCTGATTGGCTCCCCTGTGTCCTCCGCCACATTCAAGAAGCAACCCGAGCTGAAACATTGAAAGCAGGACAAAAATCCTCCAGGACACCACTTACCACTCCTTTCAGATTCAAAAGGCTGTGCAATACAGATTCAGGAGGCCATGCAACAGCAAGAAATGGCCCAACTTTTAATCTTTTCCTCAACTTTAATGTCTCTGCTACACGCTGTGTGCAATAACAACCTTTCTCATCACTTATGTATGGTCAAATAAAATGAATAAATATTTTAAAGTGTTCATAGTTGCAACATCACAACCATGATGGAGCTGAAGCTGAATTTCAAGTAAAAATTAAAAACCCTGAGCCATTTGCAATGTTCATATGTGAAGGACTGAGAGTGAAGGGTGTGTTTTGAAACTTTAATGGTGACTACACAGTATATCCAAACAGCCAGGAGAACTTGGTTGCCATGAATTAGGGACTCTTTACGAAGGATGTCCTGGGGGAAGGCCTGGCATGGTATGAATTAGTTCAGATGGAAAAATTCAAAAGAGATGGCAATCAGTTTGAACACACACACACACACACCCACACACACACAGTAACACTTACTGCTTGCATATTTATATATATAATATATTTATATATATAATCTTTTATATATATATATTATTTTTTTTGCTAACTTTGTACTATCCTCTGACGTGTGCAACATAGTTGGCAGTAACTTGGTTTAAAGCAGATGTTGATTTGAATCTAGTTTCACAGGTATGAAAAACAGATGTATGTCACTCTGGAGAAGAGCATAACTGTAATTGTAATGTGTTTATTGTTTGATTGAATTGTTTCAGTTTTCAGTGAAGATCCATAGGGTCTTCACTAAATGCACTAATGTGAGAGATATGTGTGAAAATTCCAACCTTTTATTCATTAAATTAATCAGCAAAAATTACCCCTGCCCAACTTCTCACTCAGTGTACACCTGATACAGTCTCCTGGAGACATTCTAAGCTGATGGCACATTACAACTAGAACCTTAGATACAGACTCAAGTCAGACCCTGAATTGGGAGTGAAAACTCTTAAAAGCTTGATTAAATTAGAAACATCCAAACCTATTGCAGAAAATGAGTAAGATTTTTCATACAGCTCATGACTTTACCTGTCAGTTTTGCTAGGGTCATTCCTATCATGCCATTCTCCTGCACCTTGCAGGAGCACCAGGTTCGTTACAGCATCCAAATTCTGATTAAGCACTGAGTCAGATGTTTCCAAATTAGCTAATGTCCTCTCAGTGGTTTATTAAAGATTGAAACAACCTACAGCACAGTGAATGGCATTGAACTGGCCTTGGCTGCATCATTAACAGTGCGAGCTATCAGACTCATTAACTGACCATTAGGTTCCCGGTAACACATAGACTTTCAGTTTAATGGTAAAGCATATGTTGTAAATGAATCAATTAAGGTTTGTGATGGCAGCTGCAGGAGTGTAAACAGGACTGCTGATGTCAATGTGGCGTTAACGGTCCGTGTCTGGCACAGCAGACTCTTTATGCAGTGTTTGGACGAGGCAAAGCTCAAAGGCCGCCCTCATCAATGACTGGCAGTGTAGCTTTCCCGTACAGGCACGCGAAACCTCCACAAGAAGCATGGCTCTGTACTCATTAAAGCATATATGCAAGCATTCTGCAATACTGAACCCAGCCGCCCCCACACACGTCTCCACACAAACACGGCGGGCGGAAAGAGCAGGGTTTGCTGAAACGGCTTTAAAAGGTGACTAAATGTGGACTTTTCTAAATGTCAAAAGCTGTGCGGGCTGTCTATGGACTGCAAAGTAAATGCAATGACAAGAAATGCATAGTCTATGAGCAATATGGTCCCAGTTAGGTCCTGGAGGTGGTACAGTAATAAAGTTTAAAAAGAAATGCCACCATTACCTTTAAAACGGGGTATCATGAGATTCCCTCAAAAAACACATTGCTGGTCCTTATTGCAATATGCAGTGCTGCTGGAGATTGGACTGAAAGTACCTACTGCTCTACAGCTCCCAACAGTAAACACCAGCAAAACAGTAGAAACAGAATACTATAGAAATAGATCCTGGTGCTACACTATATGGACAAAAGTACTGGGACCCCTAACCATTCTACCAACAGGGACTTTAGATACATAGACTATAATATAGTTGGTCTCCCCTTGCAGCTAGAGAGCTTCCGCTCTTCTTGAAAGGCTTTCCACAAGATTTTTGAGTTTCTGTGGGAGTTTGTGTCCATTCATTCTGTAGAGCATTTATGAGGTCAGGCACTGATGTTGGACGAGAAGGTCTGGCTCACAATCTCTATTCCAGTTCATCCCAAAAGTGTTGGATGGGGTTGAGGTCAGGGCTCTGTGTGGGCCAGTCAAGTTCTTCCACAACAAATTCATCCAACCATCTTCATAGAGCTTGTTTTATGCACTCGGGCACAGTCATGCTGGAATAGAAAATGACCTAGGAAACAAGGGGCCTTGACCAAACTTTGAAAAACAGGCGTGTCCCAACACTGTTGTCCATATAGTGTATTCTCAACAGTCAGCTTTGTCACTCCAAAATGCTGCACAATCATATTAAAGGTGCTTCCTAGGAGGGCTTATAACATGGGCCTATTTCCAGCATGTACTGTAACCGAAGTGTGAGATGTTTAAAATTAGAACACTCCTTCTTGTCCCTTCTGATTGTGGCGTAACTGGAGCTGTTTCTTGTCCCACCGCAACACCTTCAAACAGTAGCAGAGGTGACTGCACCCAGAGAACAGACTAGCCAACTGACCCTGCAGTTTATCAGTTGCCATTTTTGTCTGCAAGGCTGCATCCAATCTACTTCAGCAGTGAAGGCCAGTGAACTGTATGTAATGAACTGTATAACACAGTAAACTAGCCTTCACCACCAAAACAGATTAGATGTAGTCTTGCAAACTGCCAAAGTATAGCAAAATATTAACAGTAAGGTCAGTCATCCAGTGAACTGTATGAAATGTAGTATTTACCTAATTCTACAGTTACAGTATTTGACAAACAGTGGTGTATGTCAACCCGTTGGCAAATGGACTGTATGTGTTACCTGTTGTCATAGTTATGACATATGGTCTACCGGTCTTCATCCCCAAACAGATATGATGCCAGCCTTTGGGTTTCCAAAAATGAGAAAAGTAAAATCTTTAAATTCAGCTGGCCATAGACTGTATGTCATATGGCTATTTTCTAAGCTCCACTATTTGACAAAACAGTCCCCTGGCCCTCACCACTGAGGTAAATTTGATGCACTCTTGCAGCTCGCCAAAAACATAAACGGTGGGGCAAGTCACCCTGTAGACTGTGTGTCATGTTACAGTTACATACTGTAGTTTTATAGCTGCATTATATGTCAACTGACAATATACACTGTACGGGCAAAACTCAACACCAACAGGGACTTTAATGACATTGCAGTCAAATATATGGACTTTAATATGGAGATTGTTGCCACTTTGCCACTATAAAAGCTTCCACTATTCTTAGAAGATTTTGGAGTTACTGTGGGAATTTGTGCCCATTCATTCTGTAGAGCATTTATGAGGTCAAGCACTGATGTTGGACGAGAAGCCCTGGCTCCAGTTCATCCCAAAGATGTTGGATGGGGTTGAGGATATGTCTTGATATGCCGAAGCATTAAGACTGACCTTCATTGGAAAGTAAGGGACCTAGCCCAAACCCTGAAAAACAGGTGTGTCCCAAAACCTTTGTTCCTAAATCATGGGGTTAATCATAAAGGACATAGTAAATCTTCTCCTTAGTAAGATCAATGTCAACATTATTTGTTTGTGGAGAAGGATGTGGACCAAACCTTTCACCACTGAGTTCGATAAAATTCAGTTTTGCGGTGGGGTCAGTTGGCGTGATGAATGTATTGTATGAGTTTTTTTTTTATAGTTACACTTTATGACAGACTGCTGGGCTTCACAGCCACAAGAGCTTAGTAGCAAGAATTCCTCCAGCTTGCTAGAAATGGCAAAAGATAAACAGTCAACCAGTGGACCGTATATCATGTAGTTTCATAGTTACACTACAGGACACCTGACGACATACTATATGACTCTTGTTCATCATAAAGGGCTTAGTAAATCTTATCCTCATAATGTTTAATGTTGACATTCTTCGCTTGTGGAGAAGGTCGTGGCCCAAGCGTTCCTACAAAGTCATGCAACGGAAAATGTTTCATCAACAGTGAAACAGCTGTTGACAACAGATGAGGTTTTTATGATTATTAATTTTATGATCCTCTTCAGGGTGCAGTCTTCCTCTTTCCATTACCTCAATGAATCAGAAAGGAATCTCAATCAGACGAGCTTCTGCATTTACAGACCCTTTCTCTCCAGTTTTGGTCTTTTTTCTGCAGTTTCACTCTCTACAACCTGTTCACTCCCACCTGGCTTTTCTCCAGGCATCTAGCAGCACACACACCCTGCACTCTGCATCTAAGCCAAGACTTACAAAGGTAACCATTGTTCGAGGGAAACACTTGTAAATACCTTGTCTCCATGCACTGACCAATCAAACGTCAGAAGCCAGTCCTACATAAACAACGTTCACATTATGCATGAGCGTACTTCAAATGTACCTGGTCACACTCTGTTGAACAGAAGTGCATGCAAACACACAAACACACACACACACACACACACACAAATGCACACAAGCACACTGGTATGAACAATTACACACGCTTGTGTATTTGCTTACACAGACACACACATACACACACACGCAAATGCACACAAGGACACTGGTATAAACAATTACACACACTTGTGCACATGCGTACACACACACATATTTGCTCACACACACATATAAATACTATAAATATAAATACTATATAAATACTATATAAATACTATATAAATACTCACACACACACACACAGTACCCTTAGTCATTAACTCAATGAAGCACAACCCATGACCTTTAGTACACATTAGGAAGAACAAGGCTTCTTGCCTGCTGGGGGTTGAGAGTGGAAAAACGGGGTGATTCTGTGGGTGCAAGACAGCAACCAAGTAGACCTGCAGGTTTATTTACAACACCTCTGCTTCTTTTTATGCTCTGTATCCACAACAACACCTATCCAGCCGCAGCACGCTTCCGCTCTACAGCTGAGAACAGCCAAGGTCACCAGGGCCTCACAGAAGGCGGCTTTCCACGTACAAGCTGGTCTCTGACACCAACACGAGACCCACCCAAGCAGCCAAGACATTACCCTGCTATTAAAGACATCTCAGTGCTCGTCTTAGAGAAGAGCAGAGGGGCCTCCACCCTGAGAAAGCTTCACCTTACTCTCCGTCGGTTTAATCAGTAGTCACACAAAGACAATCACAGGAAAAGCCCTGCACTGCGGCCTTTCCTGGAATCTGATCAACTCTGAAAAAAAGAGGAAGGAAGGAGAAAACTGGCTTATCAGAAACCGCGCCAAATAAGGAGCGAGGCGAAACCATCTACGGAATGATATGCACAGAGGGGCGGAGCTAATAAAACCGGTCTGGCGCAACCAGTCAAAGTTTAACAAAGTGTCACCGTTTGTGTCACTACCTGCTCACTTTGGACTAAACCATTTTTAGCCCCCTGAACCCCCTTCAAAGTGGATCCAGACGTCCACTTAGAATGTTTGAGTACCAAAATTAATTATTTACATGACTGTTTAAATTTTTGTGCTTTTAACACTGATATATGCAAATGGCCTTGGCTTTACATGGCTGTATTGTGCTTCATTTAAAAAGTACCCCTCAGGCTGAACAAGCAGATTTATGTAAATGTATGTGAGCTATTTCAAAACTAGGAGTTGAAAATTCATCCTTAAAAATGAGGAAAATGGGGTTTTCCTGATACAATCACTTTAATTCCATAAACCTAAGCTATTCAGCTATTATGTAACTTGGGTAGGTAGGAAGTGAATGGTGGGCTGACATACAGATCTGTGCAGTTTAAGGGGATCAATGAAGACAGAAGCGAAAAACAATTATATAAAACCGTTGGAAAATGTTCACTTTGAAAAAGTTTCAATTCAACACTAACAACATGCTTCTACTATCGGGCCACTCTGATTGCTTGTATATATTCACAAGAAGTTTTGTAGAAAGTGGACTAAAAACACCTTAAACCATATGCCTGACTTCTAACAGCTACTTCACACAAATGTAGACCTGTGCCCAGCCCCTAAGTAGGGATGCATGGTTGTTTCTACGGCTATGCAAATGCACCGTGAAACACTGAAACTAAATGCTTCTGAGGTGTCAAGGGGCAGAGCAGCATTACCCAGCCTGAGTAAAGGTACAAAGTATCATTCATCTCCTCTGCCTTCAAAAGGAAGTATGTGCCAAGTAGCGAAAGTAGGCTTGCACCGCAGGGAGAGGGCGACATCTATGAGCTGGCAACAACAAGGCATGAAACTAATATCAGATGACTTACTCTAATGCCTAGTTGATTACTAAAGCAGCAACTCACAATGACGTGGACATTTACACATTTACAAAGTACTCAGTGGTGGCAGGATGTTGTCTTTCACATTCCTCTGCATTCACGTGAAGTGAAAGAATAAGGATCAGCAAACAGACACGACTGGAATTTATGTACATGTCATGCAAAGAATGCAAGATTCCACTACGTGTGGTACGAGCCACCATGTGGCTCAGTGTCAAAAACTAGCGCACAAAATGCAACTCACACATACAGCTTCGTAAAGAAATAAGAGACCATTACAAAAATGTTCCGTTTCTCAGGTTTTATCTTTTATAGTTCATTTTTAAGAACTGCTGACAATATATCTCCTAATTTCTTCCAAATAGACTACAGTTTAATTAAAATAAGAGAAATGATGCAGTGTTTAAAGGACTTGAATGATTCAAAGAAAACAAATCTCTTGTTCACTCTTAAACAAAATAATTAACTTCTAGTAGTGTTTTACCATCCAACTGGTCTCATTGTGAGAAGAGAGTGTTGATTACAGCAGTGTTTTTATACTTTTCTTCATTAAATAAGATGTGATTCAGGTGAGATATATATATATATATATACATACGCCATGATATCATGTAGATCAGCTTTTAAATAGGATTAGAAATGGCCCTGCAACACTTTTTATTTCATTTACAGTGACACCTGGAACCATTCACATTGGTGATGAATGGAACCAGACGTCTGAGAGTTATTCCATGAAATATGATCCCATATACACTGCCTGATGTCTGATTTAACTGTACAATGGACTTTTGAGATAAACCCATTCATGGTGGAGGGATACACACTGGATGTTGTGAAGTCAAATAGTCCCCAAAGAAAAGAGATTTAGTTCAGATTCACTATTTTACATCATCAACATCTATATAAACACTATAGAGACACGTGGAGCTTCACTGGGGGGCGATAGTGAATAAAATGGCTGGATTTGTGTTGGAGACGTCTGATTTCCAGACGTCTCCAACACAGATTTCCGGAAATCAGAGTTGAACCGTTTCACACCAAATTCACTCTGAATGACTTGCATCTTAATGATAAAAAAAATGTGAAATTTCACTTTAACTCGTCAGAGTCTGATGTGTCTCCTCCCACACTGAGCTAAATAATAGTAGTGTTTGATTAAAAAAAATCCAGAATAATAGTTAATAGTAAATAAGATGCCTATATTTGTTTTGGAGACGTCTGGTTCCATTCACCCCCACTGTAAAGACATTATGCATATAATACATATTTATTTTTCAATTGGTGGAGTTCCCCTTTCAGTTGAGAGAGCCTGAAGGTCTGGCTTACATATCTGAACATGCAGGGACTCGAACGGCTGCACCTGTAGGATTCCTTTCCTCCCCAGACAGGTGAACTTGTTTACTCTTTTCATTTGAATCCTTAAATCCAGCTGCAGGTTTTGATTTTCTGTAGGAGAGAGGTGGGAATAACATTTAAATGCATAATAATGCAGTTAATGTATGACTATAGTGTTAGAACATTGTATTAGTGTAGTGTAAAATAGACGTTTTGGAGCATTTTCCCTTCATTTTGAGGTCTAAGATCAAAAAGGCTGGTTTGGTTCTGGGTTCGGTTCTGAGTGTCAGACTGGAGACTCTATAATTCCTCCTCATTCTGTAGGTGAACTTTCTAAGTTCTTTCCTTGTCTTTTTTAAGTCATTCTCTTCCTAACTAGATTGTGCAATATACCTCAAATCTTCCATCTGTGAACTGACTGAATGTTAATCTCATTTCCTCATTATCTGCTGCTGTTTTATTGCATTTATTTTTATTTCTATTGCAGTAAGTCATTTTCATACACCATTTTGCACTAAATCTACACACTAAATCCTCACACACTGCAGTGAGTGTTACTGTTATTCTGTTACAATAATGTTCTTGTAATTGTATTGCACTATTGTTTTGTCTATTTTTAAAAATGTTCTATTGTTTTATTTTGTTCCTCTGTTGCACTGAGCATGCTAATGACTAAAGATTTTCCCTCGGGATAAATAAAAGTTCTTATCTTTTCTTATCTTATGTTCTCTTACCTTAAATCCAGCAGCAGGGTTTGGTATTCTGTAGGAGAGAGTGGAAAATAACACTTAAATGAATAATAATGCAGTTAGTGTATGAATATGCTGTTTAAAACATTGCATTCGTGTCATATGAAGTGTAAAATAGATGTTTTGGAGCATTTCCCTTTATTGTGAAGACTAAGTCTGTGTAAAGCTCCGGATCCGAATCCAGATCCACTCCTTGTTTTGGACCTCGTCCTGGTCTGAGAGGCCCGGCCGCCATTTCGCGACAGGCACTGGTCTCGTCATGGCAGAACAATGAGACACACACGGACCTGTATTCACGCTTTTGTGGGGACGCTTCAATCTTTTCCGGAAGAAAATGACCCAAAGTTTACCTCACATTTCTACTTAAAACACCGAATTTAACACGAGGAACACGACGTCGACCGTCTGTCTCCTTTACTTTAATGCAAACAGCGGTTTTTGTTCCATTTTTCTGCTGAAATCGGATTCGAAGTCCCCACAATGTCTCAGTGTCCATGTTTTCCATCTGCCTGAGGGCCTCAGGTTAGCATGTTAGCATTTGAAGATGTTTGACCTTTTTTATGACTTAAACTACATCCCAAACCCAACCTTAACCCAAACAAAGACCATCTTTTAGTCAATTCACCTAAAGGCCACATTTTTGTAAAAGAAAAACAAAAGTCTTTCTTAAAAATCGAATTTCTTTCCTCTCAGGAGAAACAAAGCACATGTCAGTATTAAATGTGCAATAGTCTTTTCTCTGTCTGATTAGAAATAAATCATCATCTTATCTAGAGGT
Organism: Brachyalestes nurse; assembly: GCA_037974405.1. Classification (NCBI taxonomy): domain Eukaryota; kingdom Metazoa; phylum Chordata; class Actinopteri; order Characiformes; family Alestidae; genus Brachyalestes; species Brachyalestes nurse. The sequence continues at coordinate 11,532 of JBBPCY010062518.1, forward strand.
TATTGAGTCTGACTTGTTTCTGCTAAACTCCCCTTTAGGAGAAATAAGGAGCAAAAGAAAAAATCAAAACAGAAGTTCTGCTGTTCCCATCGGTTCTCAGTTTCTTCTCTTTTACACCTTATGGAACAAAACCGTCTGACTTTGGTAGTTTAGTTTGATCACTAAGACAAATTTTAGACTAAGAAAAACCAAGTTTTCTTTTGGATATCTTTAGTTTGATCTGATGATCTGCGCTGAATAAAGATCAGAGCAGTGAGAGATAAGAAATTTCATTTAAAGTTCTTAAACTGGGATCGGGCTGAAATTAGAGGAAGCTCTTTCTCAGGAGCTGAATTTAAAAAGAGGGAGAAAATGGTCAGAATCTCATATTGATGTTAAACTGAGTTCAGGTCTGTTTAGGAGAAACAGGCTGGATGAAGAAGAATTTACTTTAACCTGGGTACACTTAAAGGCCATATTTTTGTAAAAGGAAACAGCACAATCTTTCTTAAAATCAACATTTCCTTCCTCTCAGGAGAAATAAAACACATCAGTATTAAATGTATAATTATTGCTCTATGAAGCCCCCCACCCCTCCTTTGGGAGTGGAGAGGAGTTTAACACAAGTATTTCATTAGAAAACGTTTTTGGAGATTAATGAGAAAGGCCTGAGGTCTTCATCCACACTGATGGACCACTGAGAGACTTCTGAGATGTGTATAAATGAAATCAATACCTAAATGAATGAATAAAATAATGAATGCAAAATGGTTCAAATCTGATTTCTTTCCAGTGTTGGGGAATGGAATACATTTCCAGCCGTTTTATTCTCTCTCCCCCAATGAAGCTCCACGTGTCTCTGAGTGTTTATGTGGATGTTGATGATGTAAAATAGTGAATCTGAACTAAATCACTTTTC
>JBBPCY010062538.1:0-12428 GCA_037974405.1 Brachyalestes nurse
GGCTGGAGGAGTTCAGTGTGGAAGAACTTGACTGGCCACACAGAGTCCTGACCTCAACCCCATCCAGCACCTTTGGACTGAACTGGAACGGAGATTGAGATCCAGACCTTCTCACCAACATCAGTGTCTGACCTAATAAGAATGACCTCTACAGAATGAATGGGAACAAATTCCCACAGAAACTACAAAATCTTGAGGAAAGGCTTCCCAGAAGAGTGGAAGCTCTATAAAGTCTATGGATTTGAATGCAATGTCATTAAAGTCACTGCTGGTGTATTGGTGAGGCGTGCCAATACTTTTGTCCATATAGTGTGTATTGCAATGCTTCAACATTTTCATGATATCACAATATTTTGAGAATGGAAGTAATAATATTGTCTTTGTATTGAAATGTGCGGTCGGTACTGATGATATCCACTAACTGTGTTTCACAATAAAGTCATGAGGACGAACTGTTTAGTGAGGTTTGCGTAAAAGAACGTTACATACCGCGCCTATTAAGCACAAGCCTGTTATTCCATTCTAGCAGATAAAATAACTCCTTTGGTGTGATCCAACCCGCTCAGTGGGATTAAGCCGGTGCCAGTCAATTACTGGAGCCATGACCGCTTAAATCAAGACTTATCTAAGCTCAGTGCCAACGTTCACAATCAGCGTCCTGAAAAAACCTGCAACCGCTCCACGATTCAATCACTGAGGTCATGAGCTAAAATCATTTACTGTGCCCGAATACAAACGTTAAGACTGCCAGGCTTTGATTGTCACAACTAGTTAAGATGTGCAATAACCGCAGAAGCGTTTTCAAAGTAAATGATTGCGTAGCAATGGATTATTCATAATCACAGAGACAATATTCATCAGCACGAGTGCAGCAAGTTCCTCCTAATTACAGCTTAACAGGGCGCCAGTGATACATCACTATGATAATGCTCCGGGAGAAATTAGCCCTTTCATACTGATCTAAGACCAGTTTCGCCCCTCCGAAATCCTGACCTTAAGCATCACAAGCCCTGAAAAGCTTCCCAGATCAGCAACTGCGATTAGCACCCATGATAATACTGTACACTAATGCAGCATTTTCAGTGCATTGGCTGCATTCCGTTGATAATGGGAGCATTCTTTGTACGAATCTCGTGAGAGTGGAGCTGCCTGTGAAGATAAGAACCTCAACGAGGATTTTAAACAACACACAATTAACAAAACAAACGCATTCGCCGATTTCGGTCTAAAAGAGACCTCAGGTTGACATTTTACAAGCTGTTTCTTTTCAACCTCTTCAGTGATTTTCACATTAATTTTTTTTGAGAACCGAACTTATAGTTTTACACGTAAATCCCCACAATAATGCGGAAACTGCGAATATCCTCCGCCTTTTTTTGCGGCAATAAATATATTTTTTTCTGGATGTTTTCACACAAGGGGACCCGTTCACCTCGCCGCGGTGTCCCAATACTTTTGTCCCGCAATCTTCGGAGTTGCATATCTCGGCATTTAAATTAAAAGACGGGTTTACCTTGAAAAGAGGTGAATACGGGTTTACCTTTACATTTTCTTTAAGGGTGATACATTAAACTGAGTTTAAAATGAAATTAAAGTGTTCTGGGAGCATGTTTGGGGGCATACTTAGGGTTTACACTATAAAAATAGGCATTTTTAGGCTTTTTTTTTTAACCAAAGCTGTACACGGGTGCTCTTGGAACATAACCCCAGCAAAAAGCGAGGGATTACTGTATAACATTTAGGTTAAGAAGTTCAGATCCTTTTGATTTAATTCCAACTCCAATTAAAAGCTGGAAGAGTTACAGTTAGGTCTATAATTAATGGCATCTTTGGGAAAGAGAACATTTTGGTAAATTACTTCAACCTCACACTATAAGTTAGTATAATATTAAATAATGTGAATACAAGTGACGATCCACAACTTCTTGTTTAACTGGGGTATAAATATAGAGACCAAATTCCCTTTTATTAACTTGAAGAAGACTGGAAAATAGATAAATGAAATGAGAAAAAAGACATTAATCTGATAATGGTTAAAAAATTACTTAGATAAAAAAATGCTCATCTCCACTGTTGGAAAGTTTAAAACAACCAGAGCTGTAGTGAAGCCGCCCGGAAGAGGATGCAGGTTTGTTTTGCCCTCAATTAGAGAAAAGAGGACGGTTGGAGAGACGGACACGTTAACAGCTGGAGATTTGCAGTCTCAAAGTCTTTTTGCCACCCACATAGCAACAGCTTATTTGAACGGCATGCCAGGAGAAAGCCTTTTCTTTCATTTAATCACAAAACTAAGCACCTTGGCTTCATTACATGCTACTGGACATTTGACAAAAAGCAGGTTTTAGGGTCAAATGAGACAAAAATAGAGCGTTTTTGGCAAGAATCACAGATGGTCTTGGCGTTACAAAAGGATGTTTATATAGGAAGGACTTTATTTCCCACTATTAATTACGGTGCTCCTTGATGTGTAGGTGCTGTTTTTCTTCCAAAGGTTAAAAAACTGACTGCTGCTGCTAAAAACGGGTAATGGTTGGATCTTCTAGCAGGACAATGATCCAAAATCTATGTCCAAATCCACAAAAACAGTTGAATGATGACAGAATTCAGTTTTTGACATGGCATCCCCATCCCATATTGAAATTAACACACACACACAAGCCACCATGGACTGATAGGTGGTAGTTTCTCTTACATTTTAGCTTGAGTGCAATTTTCTGATGCAACATGTGCAATTTTGGGGGTGGAATATTATTACGGAGTGACATATACAATTTGTTTTGGTGCATTAATACTGTTTCAGTCAATGCCTGCTGCTGCCAAACAACTAGGGACACTCTACCTGTGTATATACAGGTCTATATACACATATATATACACATATACACATACTTATACAGGTTTACATATAGAGGGTCCTTGAGTTAGTAAGGTCTTGACATATGGCTTTTCAAGTTTACGACGCTCACCTCCAGTAACACAACGTATGGGTGAGGGAGTTTTCCTTTCTTTTTCTGTGGCTTAGTTGTGTTTTTATGATTTTACAACTGTGTTCGGAAATGTTTATCTTATCTTATCTTCATGGCTTATTTAAAATTATTTAAAATTGAGCACATTTTCTTATATAGTGAGACTAAGCTAATCAAGCACAAAAAAACATTTGTATGACCTTTTGAATTCATCTTTTCCAAGGGGGACAATAATTACGAAGCTGACTGTGTGTCTTTATGACTGCGCGAAGGTCACCTTCTGAACAAATGTCAGAAGCATAATTAATCATCCTAATTGTGAGCATCATTGTTTGGTTTAATTAAACACAACAAGCTGCAATAATTGTGAGTTTTTCTCTAGTTAGCCACAATGTCAGATAGAAGTGCATTAAATCACGTGCCTTAAATCATCTTAAGCTTGTCTTTTTGGCCAAAAAAACTGCAAGTGTAAAGCACGTGCCGGTATAAATCTCCAGTTTTTCTATCCGCTGCTAACTGTGGCGGCATATTCATTTATTTATCAGGCCCTCCGGCGTTCGTTATTAAAAATGAACGCAAATTTAACCCAACTGTGACTTTTTTCAAAGGCTCACAACCTTTTTTTCCAAAGCTCTGCATTCTCAACTCTTGAAATGCCACAAATAACGTATAAATAACGGCTTCAGAAAATGTGGTTCGATGCTGATTTCATATTTTTATCACATAAATTGGCTAAACAGTTGACAACGCCGAAACCGAGTAAAACATTTGTGATGATCATTTTAGCTTTTATCATGCAGCCCCATTCCACAGTTAGTCTGAGCACTTTATGTCACATTTTGATGAACGTGACTTGAAAGCAAGCCTGGATGAAACTGACCGAAAATCTATCAGATGAGTAATGGCAGGAGATGTTGGTGAAGCAAAAAAAGCTATTTTCGTTTTTGCAAGTGATAAATGAAACCCCTCCTGTATAAAGAGGTTAAAATGTGAAAATTATGTAGCACTTTCAGTCCATTTCAAAATATTTCGCACAGGTAGGCCTCCTAGTACAGCTCGCTTTTGGAATTCCAGTCCCAGGGGAACACCGTGTTGCACAGTATTGTTTTCTCTGTTTGGCTCGACTCCGGATGGGCTTAATAATTGCTTGATGATGTGTTAAATCAGGTGTTTCAGCATGGTTAGATATCAAACTGTGAAGGGGCACCCCATTGCGAAGACTGACACTCACTGCTCTTTAGTAACAAGCGTATGAAGTATGAAGAACGCACCTCTGACTGTTTCAATCGGGCCGCTATGAAAAACTAGGGCTGTCGTGATTAATCTATTAATATTTATCATTTAAAAAATGAATCAGTATGCACATTCTTAACATATCAGCTCAGTGATTACTGCAGAATGATAAGCAGGGAGTCATTATAAAGTCGTTTTCTATCTGAATATTCTCCACAAGGAGAGATGTATAAGTTTGTAACATAAATATTAATGCAAATTCAGCTAAATGTACATATAAAATAAACTGTATACATTTGGTACTGTCCAAAGAACACGAAGAAAGCGTGTCTTGACATTATGGCTGTACTCAGAGGCAGGAGGTTTGAAAGTAGCCAATCCGAAAGCGTTACTCATTTTTCCTTGCTGCTGATTGGCTGCTGCCCTGTGATGCATCTCTGGCAGCTGCAGTCCAGCATCAGAACAGTTGCCCACAGGGAGCTTTCTGGAGTGTTTCTCTAAGTGTTCTTGTGTTTTTCATTTTGTTCTTCTTAAAGCCCTGTATTTTTATTACTGTAAATTCAATTAATTTAATGTTGTATTTACCTGCTTATACCAAAGCAGGTCCGTGTAAACTGTACAGTACGGATATTGGTTACCTTTATATAAGGGTAATGAATTAAACTAAGTTTAAAATGAAATTGTGTTTTGGGAGCATATTTAGGGTTTACACTATAAAAATAGGCATTTTAGGCATTATTTTACCATCACAAATTCGCGTTTTTTCACAATTCGCAGGTGCTTTTGGAGCGCAATCCCCACGGATTTCGGGGGTTTACTGTATATGGAAGTTCCTCCAGAAGGTGTCGGACCGCTGAGCTTTGTTTGTTCTTATGTCACGTAGAAGCAAAGTTATTCAAATTTTAAAAATGTGTAACAATAATAACCACTACTGGGGTTTTAAAACGAGCAGCAAACACCAGTTTTAGGCTCTTTTACACTGTTTATATTTGTTAAAATCAGACTAATACAAATACGCTCCGTGTTTTAAGGGTTAATCATTAAACTTATAATGAAATAAAATGACTCAACTAATCAGTTTCTAAAGTAACTGACTGTGACATTCGTTTCTGAATGGTTAGAATGTTAAAACAGGCATTAAAGTGTGACAAAAATCTTCTAATAAGGATATTAATGTTAGATGTCTGTTAAAAAACTTCTCTGTTTTGTCTAAAGAAAAGCACAGATGTACGACTGCACACCGGATGAGAAGCTCTGCGTTGCACAGCACTGCCGGAGGCTCCCAGGAACCACGCAGCAGATTGTAGAGTAGCTACAGCATTTAAGAATAATTAAGAAGCTCATTTTACATTCTGCTGCTGGGGCTGCCCAATGCTGGTCCTGGAGATCTACCACCTCCACATCAAACACATCTGGCTCTGAAATTCAAACGTCCCTGAAAGCCTTCATTCAGGTGGATCAGGTGTTTTGGAGCAGGGTTGGAGCTAAACTCTGCAGGGCTGTGGATCTCAAGCACCAGGACTGATTTACTTGTTTAGATTTAATGGAATAAAACTTAACGTCATTAAAGAATTTGTCTGGTTTGGTGCCGGCTAAACATTCACAAACAAAATGGACAGTGATTACATTCACAATACTCTCTCATAAATAAAGTAGAACATGCATTTCCACAAAAAAATGTCAAGTGTGATTACATGATTGTGGATGTTTGGAGACACCCAAACATTATGGACAATAAAAACAAATTGTGGTTTTGTTTTTTTTTTTCTAATTCAACCGCAACAAACAGTCCCCCACGTCTTTTTATTGTAGAACTGACCTGAGTTTTAGTGTCTGGAAATCTGTTTTATGAGCACACTGTGTGTTTTGCTCCGTGTTTGCTTCTTCACTTTTATTTTGTGGCCTTTTTCTATCTCTGTAGTGACTTGCTCTCCATTTTTAAATGATTAATACTTGGCCTCTGATCATCCGATCACAAAGTTTTATACAAGCGCACCACTACGGATTATAACGTTTTGACACTGGAGCGATTCCGTGACTGAAATCTCTGTTTAGAACTGAACAGATGGGGACTCTCAGCTTAGAAGCCTCTACGAAGACTTGCACATTAGTATGATGTATTAGACAGATCTCTTTATTTTTACAATACCTAACAGGCTACTGATGATCGCTAATGCTCTGTTTGCAGGATTTCAAATCAGAAGACCTTAATATTATCAGCAAAGCCAGTGATGACACCAGACACTGAGTGCTACAACCAAACTCCCAGGAACGCCAAAGAAATCCGTATCCAGGAGTCCAAAAAGAAAAATGACTTTGCTTTCAGTGGGGAGAGAAAGATGCCAGCCAGGAGAGGACCGTTTAAAATTGGGGAGGAAAAAAAAGCGACCCAGAAGGTGCCAAAATTGCTGTGGATGGGCTATACTCAGACCACCAAGACAACATTTCTAAGCCAACTGGGCTTGCTGCAACTTGCATGAATGTTTTTGTCCAACAGAAAAACACCACACTGAACGGAATTCACTATACTTTCCCATAAATAAACATCCATTAGAAAATGTGATGTGTGAATGGTTGTGAATGTTTGGAGACACACAAACATTGGTATTATGGACCAAAAAAATGTGTAAAAAAAAAACATACCAAGATGTTTCTTTGAATAGCTGATCGCGCAGTCGAACAGTGGCACGCGTCTTTTTTCATATAATGAATTTCAGTGACTGGAAGTCGTTTCATGAACGTGTTTTGTTCCGCGTTTGTTTCTTCACGTTTGTTTTGTTGCTATTTTATACCTCCTCAGCATCCGTCTCGCAACCGGCTCTCTCGCCACCATCTCTCCAAACGGGGCTCAGCTATCCTCTCTCCCAGTATGTTTCAGAGGTCTCTTGACCAAATCTTAAAATGATCAATACTCAGCCCCTGATCAACCGATCACATAGTTTTATACAAGCACACTACTATGGATTACAGTGATCCTCAGACACTTCAAACTCCACAGTTCGGTAGGTCTCCAGGAGACCTTTCCAACGAGCCCTCATTTGTATTTCTAGCCCGAGTAGATCAGGTTTTATTCGCCGAAAACCGGGTGTCCCAATACTTTTGTCACGCACCCTTCCGAGCTGCATTTCTCGGCGGGGAATTTAAATTAAAAGACAGGTTTACCTTGAAAAGAGGAGAATACGAGTTTACCTTTACATTTTCTTTAAGGGTAATGCATTAAACAGTTTAAAATGAAATTAAAGTGTTCTGTGAGCATATTTGGGGGCATATTTAGTGTTTACACTATAAAAATAGGCATTTTTTTGGCAAAACACAACAACGCAGTTTTTCCACTATACGCGGGTGCTCTTGGAACATAACACCCACGAATAGCGAGGGATTACTGTATAACATTTTGACATTGGAGCGATGGAGAAATTCAGCACCGACGGCTATAAAAAGTTTAATAGTAATAATGAAACTTCTGAAGAACGATAGTGTGACTACTTCCGTAGTTTTTGTGGAGACTCCTTTATAAAGTGTGTTTATGCTGTCTGTTCGTTCAGTGGCAGGCAACTTTCGGCACATTTGATTTGTAAATAACAGGTGAATTAAAATTCAAATAAAAAAAAAAACGTTGAATCCTAGTTACAAAGAACAAAGCAGGGAGACCGAGACTCTTAATTAATTAACTGTGAATACACTCCAACTAAATGACTGCTTAAATAAATCTGCAGCACTTGTTAGGCTTTAGAAAAGCTCTTCAGAAATGGCAGGAACGCGTACAAATGCACCGTAAGCACAAAGCCGCTACTGTGATGCTTACATTATTAATACCGAACCATATGCCACTGAAGCTTAGGCCACCTGCTTCATAAAAGTGCAAGCTCGTGTGTTCAAAGTGTGCCAAGAATCTGCAGCAGGTATGCAGAAGAGGTTAATTATTTAAAACTGATTTTTTTTCTCACCCTCCTCCTTACTGCCCTCCTCCCCGTTCCAGCCTCCAATCAACAGGACTTGGGTGAAATAGGTCACTTGACGCAAATCAGGAGGCCAAAACCACCACTGCTCCTCAGAACTCCTCAGAACACACACAAAATGTTTTCACAACCTTGTGGGGACTTAAATGTGGACACAAACCTGGTATAGCCTAAGCATGCTGACACTAACCCTATTCAGGCAGGATCTGATGCTGTGTTCATGTTTTACCATCTACGATACATGAACAAAAGTACTGGGACACCTGACAATTGCACCAATGGGGACTTCCATGACATTGTATTCAATTACATAGACTTAAAAATGGAGTTGGTCCCCCTTTGTAGCTTGAACAGCCTCCACTCTTCTTGGAAGCCTTTGGAGTTTCTTTTGGGAATTTGTGGCCATTCATTCTGTAGCATTTAAGAGGTCAGACACTGATGTTGGATGAGAAGGTCTGGATCACAATCTCCGTTCCAGTTCATCCCAAAGGTGCTGGATGGGGTTGAGGTCAGGACTCTGTGTGGCCAGTTAAGTTCTTCCACACTGAACTCCTCCAGCCATGTCTTTATGTTCATATAATATACATTTCCAAAAGTCTATCTGTCACACGTTCAGTCATGTAACTTAGGGTGTTGTCATTTTGACCATGTACACAGTATACAGTGAAACGAAACAATGTGCCTCCAGAAAAAATAAAGCAAAGTTCCACCAAGTCAGTCCAGGGTGCGCTCCAATTGGCAGAGTCATGCCCTAAATAGGGCGCTAGCAGGTATGTAGAGCTTGATGTACAAATTAGTTTCAAGTGTCCTCATTTTTCTCACTTTAGTCCGTTTTCTCCGTGTATTTTATAACCAGCTAACTTAACAACAAACGAACCTCAGCAAACCTCACAGAAATGCAGATGGTGTTTATCCACCATGCTGCCCAACCAACTGCCCATCAATATCAGATGTGCACCAACTTGAACTTTAAAACGCTGCTAAAAATACACTATTCTTCTCCACCTTCTCTAAATATCTGCACTTCCACCACACTTTTGACGTTCTTTTATTGATTTTCTGTCTTCTTTTATTTCTTTACTCCACTGTTCTATTTTATTTTGTATTATCTTCCTGTAAAGCACGTTTACTGACCACGTGTCTATAATAATATATCATATAAATAAGCTACGACAGAATCAAGTTTACTAACTAGTGTGCAAGTGCACAGGCTGCACGCGCTCGGATTGAAACGCGCCCCTCACAGCGTTAGCTCGCTGAAACTAGCATAGCGCCACAAACACCAGCTCACCTTCGCCACTTTCGGGATCCTCTGCTTCCCCGCCGCCGTGGACGCCATGGTGCCCCTTCAGGACTCGAGCACACGCGGTTTCGGGGGGCTAAATTGATCAGAAAGTGTTTAAACGAGTATAAAAGGGCTTTGGCGCGTTAGCAGCGCGGCCGAGCTTCACTTCCCCCCGCTACGTTCCTCCGGGCAGCGTGGTTCCGACGTAGGACGTAAAGGGGTCTACGTCACGACGCACGGTTACCATGGACACGAGACGCTTAGCTTAGCTCAAACCTCAACTCGCAGTTCTGTGTTTGTGTAACAGATTCAATGTTTTTTGTTTGTTTACAGTTTTTTAAAGTAAGTTACAGTTTATCTAGTGTTCGTGAGTAAGGCCGCCGTGCAGGTTTGTGCTGAGTGAGCCCGGAGTGTGAGCTAAATTATTAGTAATATTAGTAATTATGTAGTAATATTAATAATATTGCATTATTACTGTTTTGCCGTAGGGTTGTTTTTTGCATTATTACTGTTTTTGCAGTAAGGCTGATTTTTGCATTATTGCTGTTTTTATGCATGATTTCTGTTTTTATCAATGTCAACAGTGTTTATTAATACATATATTTTTGTTCACTACGTACGTACATATATAGGTTTAACTGTTATATGTAACGTTACACATTCATATAACGTTATTTGCCCACACATAAACTTCTAATTATATTTTGTATTACTTGTATGGTGTACTTTTACTTGTAATACTATACTGTTGTGGTGTGTATCTTTTATTCTAGTGTTTTGCTCCTCTTACCTTTGTACAGTCAACTTTCTGCCCTAACAATGCAAATTTCCTACCTGAGGGACTAATAAAGGTTTATCTTGTCTTATCTCATCTATCTTAACTTAAACAGAGCTGCAGGGTGTAACAGGTTAATGTTGATCAGGAGTGAAGTTTGAGTTTTATTGATTTAAAACATGAGGACAATCAGATCCTCCTCTGGAGAAGTTGAGCCTGTCTCTGTCAGACGCACAGAGTCTTCTGATGCTCCTCAGATCTTCGGGCTGATCTCCCCCCAGACCGTGGCCCAGTTCGGCAGGGTGAATGTGATCCACCTGCTGTGAGTATCACTCAACATACTTCATACACATTGTGCGGACAAAGGTATTGGGACGCACTTTTTAATTAAGTCAATTACCAAATTAAGAGTAATGAGCCAGACCTTCATCCAACATATTATGCATAATGCAGTGTCATTAAAGCTCCTGTTGGTGTCATGATTTTATGCAGTTCTGTCATTACGTCCGGTCTGAAAGCTCCTCTTCGCCACGGAGTTGTTGGTTTAGCTTCTTATTCGATTCGGCTTTTTGAAGGAAGCGGGAGAGTAAAATTATGTTATTATGGAAATGATAAGGTTTGGTATGATTAGGCTGAATAATTTCAGTGAAATTACAAAACCGCTCATCTCGCCGCTGTGTCCCAATACTTTTGACCAGCGACCTTCCCAGTTGCATATCTCAGCAGGGATTTTAATTAAAAGACGGGTTTACCTTGAAAAGAGGCAAATATGGGTTTACCTTTACATTTTCTTTAAGGGTAATGCATCTGACTAGCTTAAAATTTAATTAAAGTGTTCTGGGAGCATATTTGGGGGCATATTTAGGGTTTACACTATAAAAATAGGCATTTTTTTAACCAAAACACAACAATACCATGCTCTTGGAATGTAACCCCCGCCAAAAGTGAGAGATTACTGTATAAATGTTATAGTAAACATGCTGTTTATGTTACCGTGCTTTTAAACTCATGTACAGTACAGTACAGAGAAAACGAGACTTTGAAAGTCCTTCAGGAAGCCTGGAGTGTTTTTCCGTATGACTTTGCACAGTTTTGTTTATGTGTTTTCAGAGAGAAAGCCAATTTGGCCGTGACCTTAACCACAGCTGAAGATGAGCTCCTCGCTCACGCTGCTTTCCTGGACTACCCCGTTGGCGAACTGGTGGATCAGGCTTCGTGGGAGGAGTTCCTTCAAGACCGTTTTAATGGCTCAAGATTCACAGTAAGCAGAGGCCTAAAGCCCTGACGCGGTGATTCAATAAGGATGATGGACTCTGCTGTGATGTTTCATGCCTGATGCTTTGATCTCGTCCTCTCTAGCCTCTGAACACCCTCTTCTTGCATCTGTTCGTGGCCCAGGCCAGCTTCTCGGTTGGGAGCGCTAAAGAGATTATGAGGTAGAATAAAAACGCAGAGCGCTTTTCTGGACACTTACACGTTTAAGGGTTCTGAGATATTCCTCAGCCCAACATGTTTCCATGCGTTCAGACAATGACTTGCTCGAATAAGACAGACTTCTCGATCGTCATCTGGTTAGGCGGAGCAGAAATCTCGTTTGAGGCAGCAAAAATTACATTTCCACCATGGCAATGCCTTCCTGTTTCCATTCCCAGCCCTTTGCATTGAATCCCCACAATCAGATAAAGGTAGATTTTACATCGGGAGGTTAAATGTTATAAAGGGACGCAAAGCAGGCCTAAAGTCTAATCTTTTTCTCTTTCTTTTTTTTTTTCCTCTCATCATAACCAGAACTGTCTTCAGTGCCATCACAGAACTGGAGTACATCTGCCTGATCACTCCCTACAGCAGCGCTCTTGGTAAACAGACCATTCTGGACATCATTTTATGTTTTTCTTTAACCCTGAAGTCTCCTTATAACCCTTTATGTGGTTTTATGTACAACAAATACATCATAATTCATTTTTACATGATCATTTTTCTGCCTCTTGGAATAAAACACGCTGTTTTTGTTACTATGCCTTTAAGATCAAAAGTCTTGAGCCACCCCTCATTTCTTTATATTTTGCTTCCAAAGAGTCTTTCTTATATTTTTTTAATGTGGTCGTGAGGAACAGTTCTCTCCAGGCGTCCTGAAGTGAAGAACCAGGAGCAGATGATTCCAGATGATCAGGCGGTGATCAGTATACTGGTGGTGCTGAATGCTGAGTGGT
>JBBPCY010062557.1:0-12428 GCA_037974405.1 Brachyalestes nurse
AGTGGGACGTCTATGCATCACATTAGTTTATCCAGCACATTCCACAGACACTTGATTGAGATTTGGTGATTTTTAGGACCAAGTCGATCTAAACTCTGTTGTGTTCCTTGGTTTGCAATAGTGTCTAGGTAGGTGGTATGTGTAAAAATAACTCAGATCTCAGGACCCAGTACCACCACCGACTTGCCTTCTTTCCATAGTGCATCCAGGTGTCATCGCTTCCCCAGGTAAGTGACGCACATGTACACTTGCTGCCTAATATCTCCCACCCCAGGTGTTACAAAATAATCAAAAGGCACCTGTCAGTGTTTTTTTAATGTCGTGGCTGATCAGTATATATACACTTTCTGTTGACTTACCTACCAAATTCCCCAGAACTCTATGGAGGTCTCACCTCACAACGTAGAGGCCTTAAAGGATCTGCTGCTAATGTATCTTGGTATCAGACACCACAACAACCCTTCAGAGGTCTTGTGGAGTCCATGCCTCAACTGGTCAGGGGTATTTTGGTAGCATGAAGCGAACCTACTCAATATTAGGAAGGTGGTTTAATATTATGGCTGATCAGTGTGTATATGAGTGCCGCAGGTCAAATTATAGGTTGTATAGGGTATTGTTTTGAAGTAAAAAGAAGCACACATCCTCCACAGAAAATACAATTCAACATATTTTTATACACATGTACTTTTTAACTTTTCCAACAGGAGTAGAAAATGAATCGTATATATTTTATATATGTAATTTATATCTTATGCCGCAATATGTTAAACTTAAATAGAACACACACATTTACACTCACACACACACAAACACACACACACACACGCACTCAAACACACATGCAAATCCCTCACCGAGGCTGGGATCTGGAGGGATCAGAACACTGACACTGGGGGTGGGGGAGGTTGGCCAGGTTAGTGTTATCAGAGCTCCCCGCAATCTATTGCGCCCATCATTCAAGCCCCATGCTAAATCACAAGACGGCTGTGTCTTGAACCCAGTGACCTCACCTGAGGCCATTAGACTTGGCTCTGCTCTGCCCTGCTCTCTGCTAAACGGCTTATCAGGTCATGGTGCATATGCTGCTGCATGCAAGCCAGGGCCAGTGCGTTTTCACCCCAGATACACAGTAATCGCATCATCACGCGGGGTGATATAAGATGAGTCTGCTTCCAGCAATTTCCATCTTAAGCATGACATCACATGTTCTCACATACGTTGCTAGGCTGTTTTAATGCAGTACTGGCATGACGATATTTGCCACAAATAAGTGGAAAAAGTGATAAACTGCTTAAGAATCTGTATAGTGGCTTATTGTAAAACTGTGAATGCTTTTTTCCAAACATCCCATCAGTTCTTTGCTTAAAATGTTAGTTTGTAAAAAAAAAAAAACAACCCATACACACACAATTCTGCCCTTGACTCACATGTAGTTGTTTTGCAATATTTGGTGTATAAACTTCCGTTTAATCTGCACTGGAGCTAAGAGGCAAATTGATGCTTAATGCCATTTATTATGACTCCATATCAGAAAAAGTTAGGGCCGTGTGAAAAATGCAAATAATTTATATATAATAATTTAATATACATTAGTATGCATTTCAGGCCCACAACACATTTTTAAAAAAAGTTGGGACAAGGGCTATTTAGAGCCAGTAAAAAAAAACCCAAATGATGGGATTGTAATCATGATTTGGTACAAAAGCCGTATCCATGAAAGTCTTTGAGGAGCAAAGATGGGCAGAGGATCTCTAGTTTGTGAACAAATGCGTGAGAAAATTATTGAAATGTTTAAAGACATGTTCTTTGAAGAAATACTGTAAGGGATTTTCATATTTCTCCTTTTACAGTGCCTTTTACGTAATATCATTAAATGATTCAACGTATCTGGAGGAATTACAGTGTGTAAACGGAAAGGGTGCAAGCTGAACATCTATGATCTCCACTCCTTCAGACAACGCTGTCATTAATCAACAGCTGATATAACCACAGGGACAAGGGATTACTTTGGCAAACCTTTGTCAAGAACTAAAAGTTACATTCACAAACGCCACAAAATTTTGCTGTGCAAAAAAGAAGCCTTATGTTAACCCAATCCAAAAGCAGCGTAGACTTTTCTAGCCCTGGAGGCATCTGGAACAGACCATCACACAACGGAAACATGTATTGTGGTCAGACAAATCAGTATTTCAGATCTTCAGTATTTTTTGAATGAAAAGGACGATGTGTGCACCAGACAGGAATAGGACCTTCCAAACTGTTATTAGCAAAGAGTCTAAAATCCAGGGTCTGTCATGATATAAGGTTGTGTCAGTGCCCTCAGCAAAGAATCAGAATCAGAAAACTGTATTGATCCCGGAGGAAATTGCCCATGCTACGACTGCACAGACACACAGAGATAGAACAATATAAAATATAGTATATAAGTCAAAATAAAACTCTCCAGAAAATACTCTGAAGGTACTCTTTAGTGGTTATGGCGTTCGCCTTGCGATCAGGAAGTCGTGAGCTCGAATCCCAAGACTGCTAAGCACCCTCACACACTGCTCCCGAGGCGCTGTGTTCCTGGCTGTCCGCTGCTTCACTTAGTGAATGGGTTAAATACAGAGGAAGAATTTTGTGCTGTTCACACTGTGTGCTGTGGTGTGTTCACACATGGCAGAATGGTCACTTTCACTTCCGAATGCACTACAGGAAGAAGGCAAATTAGCGGAGGCACTGTGATGCTCTAGGTAGTGCTCTCACCGTCTTGCAGGACATCACACAGGATCTGCTTTCAGAGTTGTCCTGTGGAGGACATCCCTCGATGAGTTAGAGCTGTTTTGGAGACATGAGGGGGACCTACACAATATAATCAGTTTCAGAACTTTTATATATTTTTTTTGAAACAGTGAAGGCTGGAAGAGTAGTAATTGGGCGTGTCTGATTTCCAGCTTTTTGGACCGCTCAAAGAAGCTTTAAGGGGATCAAGATTTTCATGCGATGCTGATGTGCAAGCAGTAGTGCATCAGTGGCTACGAGCTCAACCAAAAACAATTTGCTGAAAAGTTGGTACGACGTGGGGAAAATTGCATCGCAATGGAAGTTAACTAAGTAGAAAAGTGACTTCATTTGGTTTTGAAATTCTTAATAAATAGGGTTAAAAAAGTGCAGACACCTTCTGAATGCTCCTCGCACCAATATTGTCTTTACCGTTTTAATGTTATAGCTGATTGGTTTATTGTAATGTAGTTTGGGCTGGTTTTGTAGCTTGGTTTTAGGAGCATTTTAATTTGATATGTGCAGAAATGCGAAATATAACTGCTTCTTGTCTTTTTAACACTTTTACACCTCACTTGAAAATGTAGTTTATATGTGATTTTCCTTATTTGCCCAACAGTGCACTCTGATATTTTGCCCAGTTCTTTTGCTCACTCTGAAGTGGTGTACCATGTGATACTTTCATTTCTTCAAAGAGAAGGAAGTGAGTCACAAGGGCCACTGTGTAGTGGGGATTCTTGCCACCAAATGTCTTGTTTTTCCAAGTAAGCTGTACAATTAACCTGACTTAGAGGTGGAGGTGAGGGGTTTCGGACTGAAAAAGTCAGCACCTGTTTTCCAGTGAATTTGTTTTTCATATGAAAAGTAACATCTTCATGTTTTTCTTGTTTTTCTATCATTTTTAAATGTTTGTGCATAACCAATCACTGCTAGGTACAATAGAATAACTCGTGTGTGTATTTACTGCTTTGTATATATACAACTGTCAGAAATAATGGTAAAATAAGATTATTTGTACTTGTGCCTGCAGTTGATGAAGACTTGACCTTGGTGAGATGTTAATCTTGTTCTCTCTAAACCAATGCTTCACTGTATTCTGTCCTTCGAATCTTCTCATTGGAACAGAATATTTAAAATGGACCAAAAGCCAAATGACCTCTGCATACAGGGAGAAACTTTCCACACCACCATCAAGCCCTGCATGGAGCGTGAGCGTGTGTGTGCATGTGCGTGTGGATGAGTCAGATTCTGTGGTTGTCCATTAAGTAAACACTGTGTGCTTCTCTGCTGGGGGTTACCCTACAAATAGTTCGTGTCGGTGTACACACTGAACACGTCTAGAGCACCGAGCCTCACTGCAAGACGAAAAGCATGTTGCTGAAAGCTACTTAGTGATTGGGGCAAAATAATTGTGCATGTTTAAGCTAGGGATGTGACTTTTTGGCAAAACACTATTCGAAGATCGATGAATATTATTCAAAAATCGACCTCCCCCCGCCCGCACGAACGCAAGCACACGCAAACACGCGATGACAGAGTGTGTGAAACAGGTATTTTTCCACAAACTGTTTAATCACAGGACACCGTGGTTTAGCGTAAAAATGATGTACATCGGTGGCAAAAACAGAGCGCCTTTAGCCTTCTGAACAGAGCCCTTTTTACTTTTTGTTTAATTTTTAAAATTTGTGCATGGCTTTCTTTCCGAACCTTCCAAATCACAGTGCAGTAAACAAACATCTTCACTGAGCAACTCACCTATGAGCTGGCCTCACCCCCCCGGAACCACGGCCGAGCTGGTAAAGAAAGTCCAGGGCCGTTATAGCTCACAATCGATAGCCTCCCCATAGTCAGTTAGATACCGGCCCGGTAGATCCGCTCTCACGCCGGCCCTGTGCCGCACTGTAAAGTTTCTTCTTCTGTTATTTTGGGAGTTTGACTGTTAGCAACACCTTCAGGCTGAATGAATGCGTTGCATGAAATACTGGTTAGGAAACTTCTTCATTTCTGTTCCGTGTTTTTAAGTGAGATATGGCTAAAACGGTATTCGAAATAACTAATCGAAAATCGATAGTATATCGAATATTCGACTATTCGAAAATCATATCTCATCCCTAGTAAACACAGCAAACTATAAAATAAAACACAGCAAACAGGTTAACTAATAATTAATAAGCACAGCGTATTTCCTCCTACATATTTTCAATTGTATGGACTTTATTTTAATGATTTTGGTGTCCAATAAACCAGTGTATTAAAATGCAAAGACAAAGTTAAAATTCAATTCTGTTGTTGTTGTTTTGCTGAATTATTAATGTAATGTGATTCATTAAGACCACCCAGATTGTACCCAGCAACTTGCATTTCCGCTCTGTTTTTAGATTTTCAGTGAACTGTAGAATATCGCAATATATCACAACCTGTATAGTATTGCAATATATTGTGATATAATCGTGTCGTGACCCATGAGGTCCTTGCCAATACACACCCCTACTAGTGATGGTGTTTTCTCAGCTTCCAAGCCGTTTACTTGGTATCAAGCCTGTGCTCTTTGTGTGTGTGTTTCTCTGTTTTTTTGGGGTTTTTTTGTATTTATGTTTTTGGCTTGATTTGTTTTTGTAATCAAACTGTATGGATTAAACCGTATCTATCTGCCCATTGAATTCCTGCAGGCTGACCGATCCTGTGGTTGATTCCATGATTCCTTCTTTTTGAAGAATAGCGAATGATTTGTTGAACTACTGTCTGAGTATGAACACCGTGCAGCATTACTTATGAGCTGAACTTTAGCTTCAGCTATGATGACACTTTTCTAAATGTTTCTGGGCTGGGCTGTGGTAAGGGTGAGGGCTTTGGGGTGGGGTGAGCTTGACATATATAGGCTACTTAATGATAAAAGTGCAATGAGTCATTCTAATTCAGCTTCCCTTAGCATTTTAGTATCTTGACCTAAGTCACTAAGTGTGTTTTTAAATGTCAATGTTTCCATTCAGGTTCAAATGTGAAACACATATATTCAGTGGGCAGCACACCAGCTGAATGGCAGCCTGGTTGACCCGTGGAAGGGATCTGAGATCTGCGTGTGGGATATAAAGGCGGCAAAGGTGAGTTTACTCAGTGTTGAAATAAATATTACAACAATTCAATGGTTTTAGGCACAGTCCTAGCAGGTAGCCGTGATCTCTACTGACCTCTAGCAGTGTCTGAGGTTTTCTTTAGTGACTGAGATTCATACAGCATTTCTCTCAACCACTAAATGTTGACTTTGCTCTCATTTTCTATACATCCATTGTTTGTAGCATCTCGTTGGCGTACTGATTGGCGAATGATTTGTGTGGGAGAGCACTGGTGCGCAGATATTCGTATCAGCTTTGCCTGAGACTGAAGATGTTCGGATCTGCCGTGTCGTAGGTGAGGGAGCTCTATGGGCCGCTGGGTTCTTTGGTTAGTGCTATATGCTGAATGTAAACTCAGTGCTTTTCTGATCTCAGGGACTAAGCAGCAGGTTCATAAAGTCCTGGATTTGATCAGTAAGACATTCAAGAACTTGGACCAGAGCTGTATAGTGTATGATCAACTTTCATCATACACTACTGTAATGCATGTGATTTTGAGAAAAGGAATTTTATCAAAGGAATTTTTTATTTTAAATTTAAGTTTATATGGTTGTTAATACCTAAATATGTGATACTTTTTGACTTTCGCTTGAATACTTTTTTGCTCCATACTTCCACGTTTTATTAAGAGACCCTAATATTTTACTGGAATATTTTGTTTATAAGACTATATGACGTACATATTTGAGACAACTTACATAAACCAATATAGATATTTATGAAGCCTTATTACATTGTCTATTGTTTTAACACTTCTTTGGGCAGAGACTGACAAAAGCAGCTTTTAACTAGTAATTCTTATCAGAATAAGCCATTTGTAAATTCTGATTTAGGTTTATATCATTTATGCAGGTGTTATTTGGAAACCTGTAGTCGATGCTGCCCTTCAGTAAAAGGTTACAGAAATAAATGCAATTCAGACTGATATGTTCTCCTGAATATGACATACAGTATACTTGTATATTAGACTAGTAGCTAGATAGAACCTCCAGTATTAAACTATCCATCCACTCACCCATCTGTTATCTGAGCCACTTATCCTAACCAGGGTCACGATGGGTGATTTGAAAGTGTTGTCGGGTAAAGGAATCTCTTTCAAATTGAGACTTAAATACAGAATTACTTCATTACTACAGTACTTCTAGCCCATCTCACTGATCCTGCTGAGGATTTAAGAACCGTCTTTATGTAACTTTGTAGGTTGTAATGATATTTGAAGAGATAAGTGTATAATAGCACATACTGCTACTGCATTCTTACTGTATCCTTCACTTATCCTCAGCAGAAATGTAAATTGTAGTGGCAGCCCAATATGTATGACTGTATTTTTAAGTGGGTTCACGCAAATGCGTTGGGATGTTCTTCTGGAGATACGACATAAACCTGCATATAAACCTTTTAGCTTTGGTACTAAATCAACCGAACACTCCTCTATCCATCCATCCATTACTTGGGCTGCTGGACAGGTCTCAGAACTTGATAAATATCCATTCTGTAGATAGATAGATAGATAGAAAGTTAGATAGACAGATAGATAGACAGATAGATAGACAGATAGATAGATAGATAGATAGATCGATAGATAGAACGTTAGATAGATATCTTTATTGTCATTGTAAACAGCTATATAATGAAATTTCAATGAGCTCCACAGAAAGCGAAGGGCAATACTGTAAATGGAATATTTGCTGGTCGACTGCTTTTCTCTTTTGTCCGCCATGTTTCCGGGGTTAATGTAACCTACACAGGGGCTGTAGCCATGACTTTATATTCTGGTAAGCACTGCTTGGATCTAAGGTCA
Organism: Brachyalestes nurse; assembly: GCA_037974405.1. NCBI lineage: Eukaryota > Metazoa > Chordata > Actinopteri > Characiformes > Alestidae > Brachyalestes > Brachyalestes nurse. Next base: position 7,675 of record JBBPCY010062557.1, read on the forward strand.
GCAAAGTGCGGCTAGAGGTTGAGACGTATAGACGGTCAGCATGTTGGTCAGTTCCAGCTGTACTACACCAGTCTGGCATTCTGTTGCATTTCTTTTCCGCTTCAGCGCTCCACAGTGCGATGTCTTGTTTATGAGCTGAAAAAATACGAGCAGCCTGGCTGAATTATTTAGAGTGTATACAAAATTTTCTCCTCTGCAGTAAATAAATGTGCTCCAGGAGAGCTGCCGAACCCAAACCAAGGCAAAAAACGAGGAGAATTCGAAGGACAAGAAGAGGAAGAGGAGGACCACGGCAAAAGGTGTTTGGGTAGACCAATTTGGTTTGCTCCTGCATCATCCGAATGAAATGATAAACTCTTCTTCGTAAATAAATCACCTGTGCTTCCAGGAAATGCCTTTTTCGCCTGGTGTAACCGGCGCGCAGATACAGTTAGTGTCTTTTGAGAGAGTCTTGACTGGCAGCAGTTCAGGGTGATAAATTCATAGCTAATTTATGCCATTAGGCTGGAGTGAAAGAAGAAGCCGCTTGGGGTGTGTGTATGTGTGCTGATGTGTACGTCCTGGTAAATGAACAGGGAATGTAAGATTGGCTTGGTTATATAAACAGTGAATAGAAACGGGTTTAATATGAAGTTAAGCCTTGCCTACAGCAGACACTAATCACTCATCCACCGAGACTCCAGGCAGACATGCACTTAAGTGGAGTTCAGAGAGTTTGGAGCATGAGAGAAAGTTAACCTTTCAAAGGTTTTATAAGTGTTTTATTAAACCATTTATATGTAATTATGGTATGAAATTATAAAGCTATATCCCACTTTACATGGAGAGACAAATATAGATCATCTATAGATTGTTAACAGACAGTCTAGTGAACTTTAGGTGATTCTGAACAGTACTGGGATTAAGGATGGGAGTGGGATTTGGACTAGGGTTAGTTTTAGGACCTGGGTTCCTTTTAAGTTTAGTGGTGTCCTAATATTTAATACTAATCTCACAGTAAATTGCAGTTTGTGCACAATTTTCTGATCCTTGTTTCCTGTTGCTTCTATTCCTCATTGTATTTAGTGTTGTATTTGTATGGAGAACTATCATACCAAAGGCAATTCTTGGTGGGCGGAATGTACTTGGCAATAAACTAAATACTGATTTTGAGTAAATATAAGATCTACAAAACATCTGCAGTGGAATATCTACTCAACGTATTACCCATAGTTACACAATGAACCGTATTAACATTTGATTTCAACAGATTCAGGTCTTCTACACCTTTTTCTTTCTGACTTTTTTAGTTCTGGTATTCAGAAATGCAAAGCATGAGGCAAAACTGTGAAGGATCAGGGCTGTTCTCACCACAACTTTTGTCAAATTCAAATAATAAAATATTATCTCTTGTCCTCACAAACACAGCTGTGTTTAGAATCTGCATTCTTAACAGAATGTTCAGTTGTTTCTGATTATTAATAAAAACATGCTTCATATCTCTAGGGTTTCCATTACAGTAAAATAAAACGTGATTTTTGTACATGTATGTGGGGGAAAAAACAATGTGAAAAAAGTGTGATCCTGTTTCATGTCACGTGATCACAAACTGTTCACATGTGTTCAGCATGTGGTTTTTACAGGCTGTTATGTGCTTTTTCCATTGCTACTGAAAGTTCCAGTTTTATGGTTTATGGTACCAGTTCAAGATTAGTACCAGCAGGACCTAAAGGCACTTGAGAGTAATCTCATCTGTCTTTGATAACCATCATAGCTACACATAATGGAGATTTCACACAAACATCTACCATCACATGCAGTCACACTCTCTCAAATGTCTACAGTTGCAAAATTATATGTAGAATCTCTGGCCAGTGGGAACATATGAGTAAAAATACTTGCCCTTTGGAGTCTAGCTAAACAACATTCTCTTAATAAGCAGCGTGCCTCTGCACACTCTTTACAAAGTAATAATTTTAAAATCACCACTCAGCACATGAACATAGTTTTAGTGTAGGTGCTCTTATAAGTGATGTATTGGTGCATGCTGACTTTTTACTTCCCTTGGAAAAGTAAAAAATGACTATGGTACAATCCTTAATAAGATAATGCTACTGTTAAGACCGAAGTTCTTCTGCTATTTTCATTGGCTTCTCAGTTTTCTTCTCTCTAACAAAAGCTGTCTAACTTTGGACGAATTTCAGATGTTGTACAGACTAATTTATAAAACAAACCAAGTTTTCTTTCGGATCTTCTGGTTTATCCGATGATCTGAGACAAATAAAGATCAGAGCAGTGAGAGAAAAGGGGATCGGGCTGAGATTAGAGGAAGCTCTTTTCCAGGAGCTGAATTTTAGAAGTGTGAGAAAATGGTCAAAATCTCATTGATGCTAAACCGAGCTGAATTTTCATTTCCTCTGTGTAACCAGTAAGCAAGATAGCTAATAAGCCATATAAAGGGTTAAAAATGAAATAATGCTCCATAACTAAGGTACAGCTATGTGTAATTGTACTCAAGTCAAGTAAGGTGAAGTCAAATTTATTCATATGGAATTCTGCAAAACTTTACAAGTCCAAGCCTCCATTGCGAAAGCAACAGACACAATCTCTGGTGATTACAGTAACTGAAAACTACAGGTACTGCAAAATCTAGGACTGTAAACTATTCATATGATATGAGTGGTCAATCTGACAGATTGCAGTACTCTGCAGGAAATGCAGGGGGTGCTAAGACTTCTGCTGTCTCACTGTACCATTAAAAGAAGAAAGAGCAACATGCTTTATTTCACTTACCAACTTTTGAAGCTGAGAATCAAAAGCCCCTCAGAACTGTTTAATAAATATCACATTTTGAAAAGAGGCGGTGTTAAACACCCTGAGTTTTACATCACCCTCCTCTGACAGAGCCGTTATGTGAAAAGGTCAGTGTGCCCTGCCGGGAGAGTGAGTGGGGGGCTGCGTTGTGTTGTCGAGGAAGAGAAGGGACCCCTGCAGAATCCAGCTGTGCTTGTTTGTTTCTGCCCTGCTGCTGATCAATGGGATTAGATTCTGCTCTACACGCCTGAATCATCGCTCATGCCAGACTGGGTGTGTGTTGCTGCCGCACAAAGCTGGAGGGGCCATTCACACAACAGCAGCGCCCTCTAGCAGTCTGCGCAGCCACTGCATTGTGAGGATTTCACCAGATTTACGGACACGCCTGACACAGACTGTTCAAAATATTACCCTCCGGCAAGAAGCTGAGGTCTATCAAAACCAGAACCACACATCATAAAAACAGCTTCTTCTATTCAGCAGCAGAACTCATCAGCGAACCTCCCGGCCCCCACTGACACAAACTCTGCCTCTATTCCCGCTCCACTGGCTCTGCACACATATAAACACATTTTCACAATGTCTGTATTATTTAAAATGTTGGTCATCTGTCTTTTTTTTATTGTGCACATATTTATTATTTCAATACCAAGTATATTTTCTACCTCTTAAGATATTTTAGATAAAACTAATAGTACAAACTACAAAAAAATACTACAAACCATGTGCAGTGGGATAAAGCTGTGCCCATAGTTACATGATGAACTGCGTTTACATTTGGTTTGTCTTCTGTCTCAACATGTTTGGGTCTACACTTCTGACTTTTTCTATTTGCTTTAGTATCAAGAAACATAAAGCATGTGGCTCAAATGTGAAGGATCGAGACTGTTTCCGTCAGAGGGTTTATCAAATTCAAATAATTGTCAGGCTACAATGAGACTGCAGTCCACAATGTAGTTCTCACCTCAAATTCAGCTCCATTCCAGTAACCCAGTCCACATCTCCACAAAGACCATTAACAACCCAATCGTATTCACCTGAATTCTAACCTAATGACTCAGATCCACCAGTACAAATGCATACAGTTGAAAAATGAAAAACTTTGTGAAGTATTGTCAGCAGTTATCCTGTATACCAAGTGTTTCTGTTTATCATGTTTTGATATTCGTTTTTTATTCTCTTGCCTATTTCTCTAACTCTGATTTTTGTGTTGACCTGATTGCTTTGTTTGCTCTGTGGATTGTCTTACTGGATTTTGACTACTGTTGCTCTGACTTTATGATTCACTGTTTGCACATTATGATTCGGATTTGTTTGCCTGAGTCAGAGCCTCTTGGTTTCAAATCTCTGCCTGTCTATGTAGCAGCTCTCCTCTGTTTCCTCCATGTTTCCTCCACATTTGGATCATTCGTGATAATAATATTAAGACACCTAGCAGTCAGTGTACCTGCTGCATAGTGAGGTCTATACCAGACGTAAACGTTTCTGTCCCTACAGTAAGTGTTAAATGATCATCTTCATGCAATGCACGTCCCTGGTCATAAAATAAATGTCTTATGAATGTGATTATCACAGTGTTTGTAAGGTAAAAGCAGCGCTTAATTAGTGGCTCAACAAGCTGGACCCAGATTTGCCAGGGATCAGGAATAAATCCATCCATGTGACAGTATGTACTGATATATCATGAAGAATCATAATTCCATTTTCTGTTATTTTTGTTTTATACCAAACAAGGCTAGTAGTAGCTAACTTGCTAAGTGAATTGGCTACCTGGCTAACTAGCTCCTTATACTGCACAACACAAAACCAATATTAGTAAATAAAATGTGTTTTATCATTGTTTAAAATTTCTTCATATTTTGCTTACAAAAATCCAGATTTTTAAATGTGTTCTTGAGGAACAGTTCTCCAGGCTTCCTGAAGGACTTTCAAAGTCTCTCATTTCCAGTCCAGTCCCTGAA
>JBBPCY010062568.1:0-12428 GCA_037974405.1 Brachyalestes nurse
ATTTAGCGTCTGACTCACACACACGGCTCCTCTCCATCATACACACATATACACAGACACAGACACACACACACACACACACACACACACACACACACACACAGTGACCTCTTTACACCAGATCTTAGGGGAAAAGAGCTCAACCCCCAGTAAAAGGAAGCAACACCAAAGACTACTCTTAGCAGTGTGTCTCATCTTGACACACACACACACACACACACATTTAAGCTGGAAAATACATATACAAAACATCTGACTCAGCAAAACACAATCCTGGGAATTCCTTTCTCACATACACATGGATACTAATTCCCTGGAACTTGTGTGGGAGGAGGTGACTACCTTTTACTCTCTGTATCACACACACACACACACACACACACACACACACAGCCCAGAGCTGGCCTTACCCCAGCCCAGTATTTGATGAGTCACGCTCTGTCCTTCCAACAATGAAGCTTTTGAACTGCAGCTCAGCTTACTGTCCAGCACAGGCCGTCCCAGGCCCAGTGGCCACCCGCATTCACAAAACATCGAACGTTCCCCCAACGGCTTACCCCAACATGTGGTCCAGCAGCCAAGAAATGTTTTGCACTGAAGCTCTGAGGCTTGTGTGGCTAAAAAAAATAGAAGCTTAAGCCTCATCCAAATCTAAACAAAACGGGCAAATGTGCAGACAAGATTCAGAATTGAAATTTCTGCTTATGTAGTTTCTCAAAGTCCAATAGACTCCACACTGAATTACTCGACCACTGTAGTCTGGATGAATGAAGCCTGTTAGTTGATTGTCAGTCCATGTTAATTTATGAGAACAATAATGGCACGGTATTTATTCGTGCCATTACATGCCTGTTAATAAGTAATATATCAAGGCAATAAATTTGAGCACCAAGCAGAAGTATTTTTTCTTATAAATAACTCACAATAGCTCTTGTACCCTGTATCTCTCTCTCTCTCTCTATACAGTATGTGTGTATATATACATATGAAATTTCATTATATCGGATATATTTGAAATGAAATGTGCTGATCCGTGAATTTTGATAGTAAACGTCAGGTGGGTGGTTGAGTGGTGGTATTGGGGGTGTTAAGTTGAAAAAGCCCCGGTAGTGAAACTGCATAGAACAGTCTGATGTCTATCCAATATCCACTCCAGGTTGGGGGCTGTGGAGGCTCTGTACCTGTTAACAACCCCAGTATAATTATTATAACACCCGCTCCAGTTCACATGTCCACGTCTCTTCAAGAGATCTTTATTAATTTTAAAATGTCAAAGCCCTGTATGGCCTGCCCAATGCCTCTGTTCATTCTTTGTAATTTTAGAGACATGACTATATTCTCTGGGTCCTATGAGGTAACTCTATGTTCCCACATTGAGCTGCCTTGAAACAGATCAGCCATAACAATAAGACCCACCTGCCTAATGCCATGTAGGTCCTCCTCTTGCCACCAAAACAGCTTTGACCCACGGAGGCAGGGACTCCACAAGACCTCTGTAAAATCTAGACCAGAACACTGTCCTTGTTGATGGTTGATGGGTTGTCCTCCCTTGGAGCACTTTTAGCAGGTACTGACCACTGAACACTGGGAACACCCCACAAGACCCACTGTTCTGGAGACCCAGTGGTCTAGCCATCACAGTTTGACCCTCGCTGAAGTATCTCAGATCCTTACGCTCATCCATTTTTCCAGCTTTCAACACATCAACTTCAAGAACTGACTGTGCACTCGCTGCCTAATATATCACACTCTTTGACAGGTGCTACCTGTCAGAGGTTTTAATGCTGTGGCGGATTAATTAATGCTGTGCACATTCACTGTAACAAATCATAAATAATATATTTAAATCATTTCTGAAATTGTGTAAATGGAATACGCTGCTTCCAAATAGATACCCTTATTAAAACACTCTGGTTGCACATTTTAGATGTAAAAAAAAGACCTTTGGTGACCCTTAGGGTGCTAACCATGACCTTTGTGACATTTGCCACATACTGGCCCATTTCTTTCTGTTTGCCCCACACTCTATATGTTTAGGTCTAGAACTCTACTACTTTATGCCTCCATGTGCCTTTGTTGTCATTTTCCCTGTCCTCGCCCCAGCCTTGCCGCCATATCAGTGTGTTCCACCTGTGTAGAATTAGTTGTCCCTCCTGGTCCAGGTGTCTCGTCCTGTTTAGTGTTTATAAGTCCCTGTGTTTCCGCGTCTTTATTTGAGTCTTGCGTCATTTGTTCTCGTAATCCTTCTGTGTACACTTTCAGAATTATTTCCTTGTTTAGTGTTCCGTCCTCCTGGAATAACCTCTCCAGCTTGCATTTACATCCTGTTTCCTCACCTCCATCCTCAAGACATCTTTTAAAGGTTTGCTTAGTGTGTAATACTCAGATACTCTATATGGACAAAAGTATTGGGACATCTGACCATTACACCAACAGGCACTTTAGTGAAAGTGACCATTTTGTCATAAGTGAACACACAACAGCACACAGTGTGAACAGCACGAAATTCTCCCTCTGTATTAAACCCATTCACCAAGTGGAGCAGCGGGCAGTCAGGAACACAGCGCCCGGGGAGCAGTGTGTGGACGGTACTCAGGGTACCTCAGAAGTGCTTAGCAGTCTTCAGAATCGAACACACGAGTTCCTGATCGCAGGGCAAACGCCCTAACCACTAGCCCACCAGCTGCCCCAAAATGATGTTGTATTCAAGTACATAGAGTTTAATATGGAGTTGGTCCCCCCTTTGCAGCTATAACACCCTCCGCTGGAGTTTCTGTTGGAATTTGTGCCCATTCATTCTGTAGAGCATTTATGAGGTCAGGGTCTGATGATGGACAAGAAGATCTGGATCACAATCTCCGTTCCTGGGTCCACAAAGTTGGAAGCACAGCGTTGTCCAGAATGTCTTGGTAGTAAGGGGCCATCTGAATTCAATAATTAAGGGGTGTTTCCCAATACCTTTGTACATAAAGTGTATGATGCGAGGGAAATAAAGGTCCCCGGGACCATTAGAAGGCTCACCTTGAGCTAATACATTTGTGGCAATAAATAAATTCTATTTTTTGACTAAAGCATTGCATTAACAGGGCAACATCTGATACAAGATCAGTGTTCCTCATTATCTCCTAGCGGTGTAGGTGGGAGGGTTTGGGCACGTAAAATGCCACGGCTCTTGACTCCCAGGCTTGGTGGCCACAGCACTGCCCACTGTAGTGGTTTTCCCCGATTCACCACATCTGTTTCAGCTCACAAAGGCCTTGATAAGGTGAAAAAGTGTGTGTGTGTGTGTGTGTGTGTGTGTGAGCTGAGGAAACTGCAGACTCAGCAGTGACGTGGCCCTCTGGGACCAGACTTAGGATGAGCATGAGCAGAACCTGAGCCCATGCTGAACCGCTTTGGGAACTGACTGGGGGCCTTCGATAACAGGTCAAACATCTTGTGAGGACTGCATCTTCTCAACCCCTGTGGTGGGAAAATAAAAAGTTTGGCGCTAGTTCTGAGCCAAATTGGGGAACGATTTACTCCTCAATGGAGTTCCTTTCCATTTGGTTGGATCTGTTTCTCACACATCTGACTGGAGCTTTGGAATTTATTTTAGACAAAAACCGAAGAGACATCAGTCATTGTTTTGTTAAATCAACAACACAATTACTGTAAGATGGTGTTAAAAGAGACAGAGGAAACTGAAACCTTCTAAGAAGACCCATAGCATCTTCCAACGCTGGGTTTCAGTGGACTTCCAATGTGTGTGTGTGTGTGTGTGTGGAATTTTCTCCTTGTAATCCTCGATCGGACACATGAGACCAAACATTCCAGAAGCTGAGAAACTGACACCTGTCTGACTGGTTCACTGATACACTGACACACACCTAGCAGCACCAAGCCAACACCACACTGATCCTGACCAGAAGGAATCAGAGGATAAGGTCTAAGGAGGCACTAACTGTTCGGCCTCTCTACTAATATGCAACTGAGGAACTAAAGTTTGGACCACCATGCTGAGTTTAACAGAAAACTAAGGCTAATATAGTTATAAAAACACAGTTTAAAGGCTCATACAGTCAGGCCATACAGTCCACGTATGGAGACTAAGCAACAACAGCCTTGAAGCTTGGTTTCAGGGCAGCTGGGGACCTGGTGGTTAGGGAGTTTAGAAGGTTGTGAGTTTAAATCCCAGGACAGCTAGTGGCACCATTGAGGTACCCTTGAGTAACATACCGTTTCCACATACTGCTCCCCGGGCGCTGTGTTCCTGGCTGCCCGCTGCTTTACGTATTGAATGGGTTAAATACAGAAAAAGAATTTCACACTGTTCGCACTGTGTGGTGTGGTGTGGTGTGTTCATGTGTGACAAAATGGCCACAAAAACCAACACATTTACATCCACTGATGAGTTTCACTGGATACACCTACCTGCATGGGTTTCATCGCCCCCCCCTTTTCCCCTCACAGACAACAGTTGAGTCAAGAGCAGAGTGCGTCCCCACCATTTTTTGTCTCCCGGACAACGGGTGAGAAGTAGAGATCTGGGCACACTCAGACCCCCAGCTCGTCCCACCCAGACAGGCTGAACGCTGCATCCCCCCCCCCACCACATTAAAAATGCTTCTGGCGCCATGTCTACCCACATTTACACTTATTGTGCACTTTAGCAGCAGTACTTGCAATGTATGTGCACTGTGCATCGAATAGTACAGGTTATTATAAAAGCAGTTTATAGTATAGCACAGCGCGGCCAATGAGAACAGAGCTCAGAGCTCAACAGAGACATATCACTCTTAGAGGAACAGTAATGAGACACTGTTTAATTTTAAGGGATAAAAAGAGGGCCTGGGAAATGATCAAGCAATGATATAGGACCATAAAACCACACAAACATCATAAGAGGACTGCTGGGAAAGAATAACGCACAAGAAAAGTGTCGACTCTTTAAGGAGGTGCAGTTGCCATTGAAGTCAGTCTGAAATCAAAATGAACCTCAGTTTATAATCACATCAAGAACGATTAATTGTAAATCATTTAAAGAAGTGTTTTTTGGCTCCCACTGTCCTGGACTGTTTCAGCTACGTGACCACCACACGCAATCCATTTATCTACCTCTTCAGAGCTGGATCAGGTGTCTTGGGGGGTCTAAAATACCCAACAATGGGACCTCAGGACTGGAGTTGAAACTGAAAAATTTAAAAGAGAATCTTTATACAAATTTCTAGTAATCTTCAATGAAAATATCATAATTTTCACCAGCCCCTGATCAAATGCACCCGATTATTGCTTCAATCACCATGTACCGGTGGGCGAGGCTAATAATATTATCCAATAACATCATGTCAGCAACGTCTTTGGTGTCTGGAGATCAAATACGATATTCTGAGTTAGCAAGACGTGGAAAAGTTTAGACTTTAAGTGTGTGTCAATCACTGGATGGTGCCAAGAGATCTGAACAGATCTCATTTTGTCACACACACACACACACACACACAAACACACTCTGAAGTAGATTTGAACATAATGAAGTATTGACCTGGCCATAGAGAATGATGACAGTGACACCCAGTGGCAGATGTGGGTAACTACACCTTACTGTACGGCAATAACCCTGGTGGATAAATTTTTAAGCAACTGGATATTATTTTGAAGCTTTGTACTTTACTCTTTTACATTTTTAATTAAGAAAAACTATTTATATTTAAATGTTGACCTACAATCTCGGATCTCTTCCTCTTTGCCAATCAGTTGTGCTTTGGTATGTCATGTATTGATCGAAACATCAAACCAAATTTACATTACTGTGTGAAGCACCCAGTGCTGGCAGTGTGTATCAGTAGCACACCACACTATTTACCTTTTGTGTAAAAGTTCAGTTGGTGATACTTTTTCACTATTTGTCTTCTTAGTAAATAACTTCATAATGTATCTATACTACAGTACTACAAAACATTTTGTGTATACAGCAAACTATCATTTAGACTATTTATATTGTTCTCTCTGTGTGTCTGTACACTTGCAACTTAAGCAATGCCCTCCAGAATCAAGTTTTGAATTCCAATTTTCACTCACTCATGTCCAACAACTAAATGAACTACAGAACTAGAGCCCAGGACAGTGCCTGTTTGATTGCATGCAATTTTGATAATGTGTACTGTGATTGTGTTTAAAATGATAAATTAAGCCATGCGGTTTGACTGTCCATACACTCTCCCTGAGCTCAGAGAACATATGGACCCCTTTACAGATATGAACATTAATGGGCCTCTGGAGGGCCACGTCATCAAATGTTCACAGTTCAGTGCCTTTCTACTTGCAATCATGTTTTATGCATAATAATGGCCTGATGGCCTCCCTGTGCTTGATGGTCCATTTCTTGTCAATCAATTGAGCCATGCTTCGAGTTGAGTGGCTTCGTTCCTTTTATAGTAGAGCTACGAGGCTAATGTAAAGTAAAGGAAGCAATTACCCCACCATATTAAAGCAACTAGATATTAATGATGAATTAGTCTCCATATCCATATTTTAGGGCTTTAGTCAAAAAATCCGCATCAACAGAGAGATGGCTGCTCCCGTTTTAGCTATGTGTCACACCATTCGTCCATTTATAACTGTACAGTCCTGTGAAAAACTTTTGGCGCCCCTAGTCAAATTTCACATTCTGTTGATTTTTAAGACTTCCTCTACAGCAGGCATGTCCAAAGTCCGCCTTAGGGGCCCGTGTTTAAATTTCCACAGGCCCGCAGACTGCGTCATAAAATCAATAATAAGCCACAGCATAAAATAAAGGCGTACAAAAAAGCTGTGTTATATTTCACCAGAAGATGGCAGCAATTAGTGTATAATTTGTTCTTTCCTTCTTCAGTTGACAACCACACCAGGTCTACTAACCCCGACAAATATTAAAATCAAATTCGGTCCGGCAGCCCGTTTTTTCATTTCGTATTTTTGATCCGAGTCTAAATTTTAAATTTTCAATTGAAAAAACGAGTGCTCCACGGATTCATATGGCCCTCAATGTTTTTGTACTTAGCACGTTTTGAATTTTGAAGTTTACAGTGAGCGTTTGATAGTAATATGTAATGTTTAAAATGAATCTAGATATGTTTAATCTTCCCGCAAGTTTTTTTTCTTCCCGACAGATTTTTCTTCAATTTATGAACAGTGATGGACAGTGATTTTGGTAAAAACAGGTTTAGATTTATTTGTGTTCTATGTGAAGAAATGAAAAATATGCCATTTGCAATAAAAAAAAAATTAAATAGTTAAATAGCCCTCTTTGGAAAACGTTTGGACACCCCTGCTCTACAGAGACCATGATTAAATATCCAGACATATTAGTGCTTAGTTTCTATTGCTAAGTTTAACAGCAAAAAAGCAAAGAACATGTGCCATTATAGGCATCATTCTAAGCATTATTTAAAATACACCTATGTTAAGATTAAGTAATATAAACAGTATAATTAAATAAAATAAACGGTAATTGAAAATTAAAATGTTCAGAAGTATGTTCCTGTAGAGGATGTTGGCTTAGAAGATGAATCACGTCATCTGACCCCTGGTCACCTGAGCAACTGTCTGTCCGTCACACGGTATCAGGAGTCGAGGCTGTGCAACTCCAGCCCACTTTAGAACAAATGAAAGACAGCATGAAGCAAAAAAGAGATTTTTATTACAATAGAGGATATAAAATAAATATACATGACTTTTTTCTCATTAACAGTCATTTATACAGTGAAATAAAGGACGACACAGCTACAAGCAGCCAGGGTACAAATGGGTTCCTCTCCTTTGCCTGCGCTGTGCTATTGCCTAAGCTTCTTCCACTGCCGGCGTTTAGAGCTTCAGAGTGCATCCGCAGGGTCACGAGCAGGAATTTACACTCGGAGAAACAAGCTGTCGACGCATGTGAGCAGACACACCCCACCCGGCCCCCCGTCATTAGCACCCTTCCAAAATCAGTGCTATCTAGAGCGAGAAAAAACTTGAAGAAAATGCGTTAAGCAAAGTCCAGGAGTGGCCAAAAGATGACCACTATCACAGACTCGCATTTAAGATGCCCCACCACTAGGAGAAGGTTTTGATTTTACTAATGTTTTAATAACCAAACTGAGTATTTGCCAGATTTTATAGCAGTCATGGCAGTGGAAAAGGGGTTTCTGACCATTCTGGCACTTTAGAGTGTTTTGTTGGGCATGTAGTGGGTTCGGAGGGATCAGATCAACAAAATTATGTTGACTGAAATTTAAGGGGGGCCCCCTCCAGGCAACCCTGTTTAAAAAGTCCGTAAAGACCATAAAGTAAGACCGTCACTGCTCAGACCTCACACTGCTCAGAAGTCATACTGTTATTCTGTAGCTGGCACCATGGCCACCTTTCACAATCCATCCATCTGAGCTGCTTATCTTAATCAGGGTTCAAGGGGGTTAAGATGAGCAGATCAGAGGGCAAAGGGTGGAGAAACACCCTGGACAGTAGAGAAAAAACGTATCCATGTAGTGAGTATTACGATTCATTTGTCTGGCGTTTCATGTATCGCCACACTGTCTCCAAAATCCATTTTTATCCATTTATATGTTTGAATTCGAGGTAAAGAAACATTGTTGAGGGGTAACAGTGATACTCATTGAAGGAGTCTATATTTAATTATTACTGCCCAGCAATCTTACTCTAGAGCATGTTGACCAGCTCTTGTTTTTTTTATTAAAAATAAACATTCAGCCACATCCAAGCACACAGTGAGAACATTGTGAAATTCTTTCCCTGCTTTTAACTCATTCACCAAGTGAAGCAGGGGGCTGCCACCTATGAGTGACAGTGTGTGGGGAAGGGTACCTCAGTGGTGTCACTAGCAGTCCAGGGATTTGTACCCACGACCTTCTGATCTCAGGGTGAACTCCCTAACTACCAGGCCACCAGCTGCCCCTTTAGATTAAAGCTTTAGCAGTATTACTTTTTTTTACATGGTTCAAGGATTTAAAACAATTAAAAAAATTGAAAAAAAAAATCGTAATATTGAATTGGGATATTTATAGAATTGCAATAAATATAGAATTGGCACCTGGGCATCGTGATAATATTGTATCAGGAGGTCACTGGTGATTCCAGTCCCTACTGTCACATGGTAAACAAATACAGTCACACCTAGGGACAATTTAGCATCTCTAATTCACCTGACACGCATGTCTTTGGACTGTGGGAGGAAACGGGAGAGCCCGACAGAAACCCACACAGATATGGGGGGAACATGAAAGGACCCTCAGCGGTCCTTTCAGTGGTCCCAGCCGGGAAAACCATCATAAAAATATTTGCCACAATTTACTAATGTGTGAGAATGGGATCATAATGTGTGGCCACAACTAGGAGATGGGAAAGAGATAAAAAGGTAAGCCATATTATCGTAAGGTCCAGGAACACCTTTTTCATTATTTAATTCCCACAACCGGCTATTAGTTAATTACCATGCTATTGCGCCTTACAAAATACGCTTTCCCAAGTTATACAGTCACTATGCTGTCTCTAAACCATACCACTATGGCATGGAACTTTGATTTTCCAGTGTGCCATAAATTCTGGCCACAACTTCACTACGAAACTTAATTATGTTGCATCTTACTAACTTGGCCATGCATTAGGCTCTGGATGTGCTTAGAACTGTACAAGGTAAATATAAACACACCTAAACTGGCAGCTCTGGATGTTCTCTGAATTATGAGACTGTTAAATAGTCCACATACTAATATTGCTACATGTAAGCTAACACTGCTGCACACCAAACAAACTTCCAGACAGATGGGGTTCACACTGCACACATTTTAGTGGGGTGCCTTTTTGCACGCAGCTTTTACACACTGGGCAGTGCCCTGTAGAGCTTTTTTTAATGCTGATCAATCAAATCACAGAGAAGGTGGGCATTTGGTTATTGCTGCAGTCATTAAGTATCCTGAACTGTGTGATTTCATGGATCAAGATTAGAAATATAAACTTATTTTTGCAAGTGTAAGTTTGGCTTGATTTTGCCAGCAGCACCCACCAGAGCCAAAACAGCACTTAACTAGTAAAACTGACAGATAATCATGATATTATACAGATATTATACAGATAATCATGATAATCATGAGAGACATCCAGGCTAAAGAAGGCAGTCTGAACCTGCAAGGTGAAAATGACCAGACCTGAACTTCCCATTTAACCACCTACAGAAAAAAGCAGTGTGAACCTCCCCAAGCAAGCTTTGTTAAGTGGTAGTAGAGTTGATTTGGCAGTTTGAGTGGCTGGTGGTGGTGTAGAACAGCACTGAAGGTTAACAGTACCTTTACTACCATTAAACGACACCTTGGTGTGCAGAAATGTCAGCACACTTGCATGGTTGTTACAATATTTGCAGTATTTGGACTTCATAATGACCTCAGAGGATCCAGGAACATGCCAGAGAAAAACACATGAACATCATTCCTTTTACTCCTTGAATGATATGACAAAATGGCATTGATTGTACCCATAGAAAGAGACTGTTTAGGCCATATTTCCTCATATGGGCATGAACCCGACTACAGAATGAGTCATGACTTCTGAGGTCTGTTACTCTGACATTCCTTGATTTGCTTTTCATAAATTTGACATCAGAGTCTCCTAAAGTGATCCACAGCTGCACTGTGCTGCACTCTCCAGTGCCCTAAGCTAAATGCTAAACACATGCAGGTTTCCACTGCTACGACTTCTTAAAGCTCCGAGCAGGACTGGTGAACAGCTCATCAAATCAGAGATTAGGGATTAAAGGGGTGTGTGTTAGCAACCCAAAAGCCCAATTCCTAGAGGTGGGGTGGTGGACTGGAGTGGAATAGCTTCCCAAGCAGAGTTGGCATCCTGTCTCGCCTGTCTGGGCGCTTCTGAATGTGGGTCACGTTGAGTTTGAGAGGTCAGCCCTGTCCCCACACTCTCATGCTCCCTCTGCACCTGGCCTACGACTCCAAAGTGGTCTGTATTAGAAATGGCAGCCCCCGAGAGCGCACCACCAGCACACAGCTGACACTCAGGGGTGCGGCAACCAAGAGAGCTGGGCCAAAGATTTGGAAGCATGAATGAACTAGCTAACTCAATGTTAGGTAGGGTAGCTCTTACTTTTTTCTATTTTTTTTTTTTTACCACGTAGGCCACAGATTATATCATATTCAATTATATCTTTAACCCTGTCTGTTTATTTCACAGCAGTAGAAAATATTAAGAATAGTCTGCTAGCTAGCTACATGGTAAATAAACTGATACTATTGATGCTCATAGGGCAAGGCCAAAGATCGGGAAGCAAAAATATCTTTTAAAAGATTCTGAAAAGAGATTTTGGCCTTTAAAAGGTTAACATATTACTCCGATATTAATACATGTACTCTTGCACTGTATTTAAATATACACACACACACACATAAGAACCCGGTGCAATCATTTAGATACTAGGATCAAGTGTTTTAAAATTAGGAGTTTAAAAAGGGGTTCTTATAGTACAGTATATTGCTTATAACACATAAAACACATGACTGCAGTGAAAAATTCAGGATAAAAAATCTTCTTTGGTTAAACTGAATGTCAATTAATGTGTTGGTTGCTGGCAAATTGAGTTAAAACACTGATATAAAACGTGTTGCCTTTTTTTAACGCTTGCTTCCATACCTTTGGCCTGTAGTGCAGGACAGGCGACCACTCAAACGGTCAAGCGTGTGTGAAGGGGTCAAGCGTGCTGTAAAAAGACAAACATGCACAAACTCTATAAAAGTGAGAGAGAGAGATGGGGCGCGGCCTACGTATGCGTCCACACGTTTGGACGCTTTATATTTTCTATACATTTACATTAGAACCCCTTTAAAAGAGCGCTGCCTAGCCGTCATATCTTTAGTGTCTAAACAAGGCATTAAAAAAAACGAACGAACAAACAAACAAACAAACAAAAAAACATTAAATACTTTTCATTTACCACTAAATATTTCAGCAATAACAGTGCATTAAAAGACAATTATCATAGCAATATGTTTCGATAAAGAGTTCTTATGTACAGCTCTTTAAAATTTGTGGTGTTTTTTCGACAGACGAGAGAAGACATTATTCCATAGAAAAGCTTAGAGGACGCCAGGTCTCGGCCCGCTTCCTAGACCCGTCCTGCTCTGTACGCTATGAAACGTGCATAAGAAGCCGAATCGAAGGACGATACCAAAAAAAAAAGGCAAAAGGAAAGAGCACGGTGCGAACATCGTGTCATTTGGTGGCGATCTGGACCGAGGTCGGAACACTCAGACTAAAAAAAAGGCACTGTCCACATGCTGAAACGCTGCAGAAAGGACGAGTGCTGGCCGCTGGACACACACTGCCTTCGTGTGCTGAGCTACTGTAATGTAATGTAATAAAAAAAATGAAAGCAGATATCAAATATGACAGCGAGTATGATGTGACGGCCT
>JBBPCY010062597.1:0-12427 GCA_037974405.1 Brachyalestes nurse
TAATTTATTATTTTTTTTTTTATTGTATATTTAAATTGGTGTGTTTGTATATGTTTAGATTCCAGATCCTGGTCGGAGGGAGCGTCTGGGGCTGAAAATGGCAAATGAAGTTGCAGCCAAAAACAGGGCGAAGAAACAGGAAGCTCTGCGGAAAGTGACTGAAAACCTGGCCAGGTAAAAAAAAAAAAGCAACACACACACAGTTTCTGTACTTTATAAATGTTTAATCTCGCCACAGTTCAAATATTAATGCACCCCTAATCATTCTAATATGTTAATTACAGTGTTTTATGAGTAATAATGAAGCGTTAGATGTTTACGCAGTTGTAGAATACTGAGTGATATTCATTCATTAATGATTATTCATTTTGAGTTATTCTTCATAATTTATTTTCTAAATGCGCTTATTTGATTGGTCGTTATGATAACGGGCTGTAATGGATTTATTTAAACAGATGTAGTGATACAGTTGATTGATTATTAATTGTGTTTTGATTTTGTGACCCTTAGTTTGACTCCTAAAGGCCTGAGTCCGGCTGCGTTGTCGCCGGCGCTGCAGCGGCTGGTCAACAGGTCGTCCAGTAAATACACAGATAAAGCGCTGCGGGCCAGTTACACTCCGTCCCCCGCCCACCGCGGCCACGGTGCCAAGACTCCACACGGTGGCACCGCAACACCTTCAGGAACGCCGACGCCCAGCAAGAACAAAACGCCGGGCGTGCATGACCCCACGTCCCTCACAGATGACCTGCTCCAACTGCCCAAGAGGAGGAAGGCGTCCGACTACTTCTGAGCACCACAGCACCCCCTGCTGGAGAACTCATCAAAATAAAGCACACACACACCCACCCACTCATCATCATTTTTATTTGTTACAAATAACTTTTTCTTGTTTTTTTTTTTTTTTTGTTTACACAATATTCTCAATGAGAATTATTCCATATATTAACTACATTTAAGATGAGACAGTGGGTGGACTTCTGTATAAAGACTTGAAACTATTTGTAAATGTTGGATTCTGAGATTAAATGTAAAAACTACAAAGGCTTAAAAACTGTCCCAATGCTCTTCAGGGTTGAGGTGGTCTTAGAGGTGTAGAACTTTAGCTAAAACTGAAATCTGCAGAATTTTGCTGTCTGTCACCTCACTGCTCCCTTTTGGAGCAAAAAAGTCTTGAAACAAAAATATTCTGATGTTTGTTTATTTATTTGTAAATAAACGCGAGACTAATCGGCTGAGTCCTTAGAGCTGCTGTTGGAGGATCCTGTGGGTTGTGCTTGCTGAAAGGCTCCAGGTTCTGACTGAGCTTGAGCCTCACCAACGTTCCCCTGGCCAAACTTGGATGTTCTGGGTTCGTTTTTGCTTCTGTTCTTCAGTGTTGAATGTTCAGCCTCGGTTTTAGATTCTTGGTCATGTTTGGATGTTTTGGGTTCCTCTTTGCTTTTGTTCTTCGGTGTTGCATGTTTAGCCTCAGTTTTAGGTTCTTCTTGGTCATGTGTGGATGTTTGGGGTTCGTCTTTGGTTTTGTTCTTTAGTGTTGCATGTTTAGCCTCAGTTTTAGGTTCTTCTTGGTCATGTGTGGATGTTTGGGGTTCGTCTTTGCTTCTGTTCTTCAGTGTTGAATGTTCCGCCTCAGTTTTAGGTTCTTCTTGGTCATGTTTGGATATTTGGGTTTGGTCTTTGCTTCTGTTGTTCAATGTTGCATGTTTTACCTCAGTTTTAGGTTCTTCTTGGTCGTGCTTGGATGTTTTGGATTCCTCTTTGGTTTTGTTCTTCAGTATTGAATGTTTAGTCTCAGTTTTAGGTTCCTCCTGGCCATTTTGGGGCTTGCTTTTATTTTTACTGCAGGTTTTTGATAATTTGGTTTTGATGGCGTCGGGTATTTTGGGCCCTCCACGCAGCCAGGAATGTTCCAGAATGTCACGGAGTTGTATTCGTTTGTCCAGATCTGGGTGAAGGATGCTGCACACCAGGTCTTTGCAGGCTGTGGGCACGACCCGGGAGCGGGGGAAATCCACACGATGCTCCTTCTGGACCTTCAGCATCTTCCTAATGTTGGAGTCGTTATAAGGCATGGAGCCACACACCATGATGAAGAGGACAACGCCTGTGCTCCACACGTCAGACACTTTAGGATCGTAGGGTATTCCCTGTAGAACTTCTGGAGCCGCGTAGGCCACGGAACCACAGAACGTTCGGCTGAGGATCATCTGTCCGTTTTCATATTCCAGCCTCTTACTAAAGCCAAAGTCTGAAACTTTCAAGTTGAAGTCCTTGTCCAGCAGCAAGTTCTCGCACTTTAGGTCCCGGTGGGTGATGTCCATGTCGTGTAGGTACCTGAGGGCAAGCGAGAGCTGGCGGAACAGTTTCTTGGATAAATGCTCGGGCAGAGCTCCATGGGTCTTGACGAACTCCAGCAGGTCCCCCTTGACTCCAAGCTCCATCACTATGTACACACTCCCTTCAGACGTCTCAAAGATCTCAAAGGTCTTCACAATGTTGCTGTGGTCCACGGTGGCCAGGATCTCCAGCTCCCTGGGCAGGAACCTGTGGAGGAAGTCGTGTGATGCTTTCTTCTTGTTGATTATCTTTATAGCAACACCTCTCTCCTGCTGTGCCGAATACGCATTTTTGACTTTGGCGTATGAGCCTTCACCCAAGCTGATGCCCAACGTGTACCCGCGCTTCCTCAGCGCCAACTCATCGCCCATGCCTGCGCTCGAGCAGACTGGTGTCCCCAACCTGAATGCTTTTTTCACGTCACCCCTCAGAATCTTATGATGTATTGTGACGCACCCCGTGCCTGAATGCGTCATAAAGGGGCTCGGAACGTGAAAAGACTTTGATGTTAATTAAAGATAATTTATGAAGGCTTTCCTTTGGAAGGGAATTAAAAGATAAAGGTTAAGATGTGACATCGAGTAGTATTAGTAATATTAAATGTTGTTAGTGATATGAAATAATTGGATATTTGTTACTGCAGGTCGAGGCTCAAATTTTCCTACTTCTCGAACCGTTCGTCCCTGAAATTAGCGAACAGTCCAAGAGGAGAAAAAACTTCAATCATATAAATTAAGCTTCAGACTGTTAAAGTGTGGCCAAACTTTGTTTATTCAGTAGCGTTTGCGTTACTGTAGTGTATAAGTAGCCTATATGCCAATACAAAGCTTTATACATAGTGCAATATATCGTTATATAGTGCGCGCGCTCTCTCTCTCTCTCTTTATACAAAACAGCACAATATAGAGAAATACAGCGATATCTATACAAAATACATACGTATAAAACAGCGCTATATAGTGATATGTGTATATATAAACAGACTCAAAACGCACAGTCCACACAGCACGCTTTAAATAAATATATCGACTTTAAAACTTCATGTGTTTTTTGTCTTGTGATATTTATACTTTGTAATCTCTGACTCTTCTGCGTGCTGAACTCAACGAATCGACTCAAACATGTGGATCATTTCACGAACCGATTCACTTAACGGCATTAGAGGAGCTCCGAGGGCCCGCCCCTGCTCATTTCCTATAGGCTGTTCTGGATGTAGCTCTTCCCCCGGTGTACGTTGATTGGCTGTGATTTGTGTAAGCCCGCCCTTGCTGCACGCTGATTGGTCCCGAGGCTGAGGGACCCGTTGCTGATAGAGGAGAACACGGCCATCTTGTTGTGTTTTGGGCTGAGCTGAAGCTGCAGCGCAGAAAAGGATACGAGATTATAAACAACAAACAGGCAAACAAAAAAAACCAAGCAAACACAGACAAGCAGGCTCTCACAGCGGGGCCGAAACGAAAAGGCCCGGGTGTGTGCAGCTCCAGGCGGAGGCGGTCTCTCCGCGGCCTGTTCTGTCCAGCGGCCCGGAATGAGCGCCTGATGTGGGGGAAGACGCGCCGCTCCGCCCCGCTGCTGCTCATTGCGCTGCTGGGCGCCATCAACACAGACCCGCCGGGAACAGGTTAGTCTCTCCGGCCGGAGCGGGTTAGAACCGCCGGTCCGGCACTCTGCTTGCAGCGTCAGCCTGTTAGCCCGAAGCTAGTAAACAGTCCTCGGAGCGGATCCGTTATAAACAGTCCCGCACAGCCCCAATCCTTCAGAGTCCGTACCCCCTCCCACACAGCCTGGTCCCGTCCCGCACAGTCCGGGCACTCTTTCTGCACAGTCTGTTCCCGTCCCGCACGGCCCGGTCCTCCACAGACTGGTCCCGTCCCTCACAGCCCGGATCCACTCACCCCGATCCCTTATTCGCCTCCCACAGAACATAGTCCTGTCCCGCTCAGCTCAGCGCGGCCTCATCCCACTCAGCCCGATACCGTACCCCTGTCCTACACGGCCGGGTCCCGTCCCATACAAACCAGTCCCACACTGCCCGGTCCCATCCTGTCCCAAATAGCCAGGTCCTGCACGGCCTGGCCCTGCCCCGTCCCTGACAGCCTGGATCCACTCAGCCCGATCCCGTATAAGTTACCCCTGTCCCTCACGGTCCGGCTCGGCCGGGTCCTGCACAGCCCTGGTCGGCCCGATCCTGTCCCACACAGCACAGTCCTGCTCAGCCCTGTCCTACACAGCACAGTCCTGCACAGCCCTGTCCCACACAGCACAGTCCTGCACAGCCCTGTCCCACTCGTCCCTGTCCCGCAAAGCCCTGTCCCACTCAGATCTCTCCCCTCTGCACCTTGTCCTGTACAGCCCGGTTAAGCCCAGTCTGATTCTGCCCCAGCCCAGTCCCGCTCAGCCTGGTCCTGCACAGCCCCACCTCACACAGTTATGTCCTGCATGGTCAAATACAGCCCTGTCACACTCAGCCTGGTCTATAGCTCCACACACTGCACCTTTACACTCTGCTTTTCCAAACTGGTGTTTTACACATGTGTGGGTGCAGTCCTCAAATCAGAATCACAAATCAAAACACCCCTGTGTGTGTGTGTGTGGCTTGACTGGCCTACACCTGCTGGGCTGTTGGAGTCTGAGCCCCTGCTGCAGTCTGAGCCCCTGTTAGCTGTTTGTGTGTGGGTGTATGGATGGGGGGTGTGTTGCCTTGTATTTCACACACACACACACACACACACACACACACACACAAAGACTCTCATAGGGTGTAATGTTAATAATAATGATAACAATAACACAAATACTTTAATATATTTGTAAGTAATTGTATACAGGGAGAGAGAGAAGTCAGGTTAGTGGTCTTAGTGTCTGCTGCAGTTACTACACTCTAAAGCTGAAGCCTTAATCCAAACACTAATCCACATGCACGCTCTCTCACACACAGGGGCTCTTTCCACTGCTGTTACTAGTTATAAGGTTATAGTAATCTTTTAATGTAATATATTAATTATTATATTAATATAGTGTGTGATAATGAAACTTAGCAGAAGTGCCGGGTGCACAAACAGAGACCTGGCAGGGACGTGTGTTTGTGTGTGTCTGTGTGTGTCTGTGTGCGAGCATGCATTAATAATTAAGCCTTTACTGATTCACTGTAATTTCCTAAAGAAATTCTGAGGTCACAGATGAACTGCTGGTTGTTAGGAGGTCAGTGGTGTGTGTGTGTGTTCAAGGTTCGGGGTTACTTTATTGTCATCAGCAGCTGAAAGTGAGGTGAGACAATGTTTCTCCATGGACCTCGGTGCAACTTATAACAACATAGAACATTCAACAGAGTGTAGGTTACAACAGACACAATAAATAGATAGCAAATGTGGACATTACGTAATCTAGCAGTGTAACAGTAATGTGAGTGGGGAAACTTAGTTTACTAGAAATTAAAATATTGCACTATGTATACATGTTATTGGAAATGAGCATATGTTGCACTGGAATAATATTCTTATTGCACAGTTAGCAGCATAGAAAAACCACTGTTCGTTAGGGTGCCTGTACTGGCAGTAAACAGGGTTACAGTAGAGGGCAGCACATTATTAAACAAAGTATAATGTGTGTGTGTGTGTGTGTGTGTGTGTGTGTGTATGTGTGTGTTCTGAACAGTATGGAAATGATCAATGATGCTGATAATCCGTTATTGTTACGGGTGAAATTGAGCTGCGCTTTGTAATACAGGTGAAACCAGGTCAGAACAGTAGAAATTCATTTTAATCTCCCAGAAAATATCAAAAGTAAAACAAAACGAGAAGAAAAACAGAAACACCATATTTAGTAACTTTTATTTAATATTAAAACACGTTTAAACTGCAGTGTGTGTGTGCGCAGCGGTGTTTTACTGTCGGGAGAAATGTTTTTGTTTTGTCTGCTCAACAGAGTCTGTACTGACTTTCCACATTAAATTTGAGTTCATGGCCATAAATGAGGAGGTCAATCAGTTTGGGGTGAAGTGAGTTTAAACTCTGTTTTATATCAGTTTACTGAATCAGACGGTCCAGGCTTAAAACTCCAGAAGTGTCAGACTGTCCTGCGGTCAGCTGGACAGGTGGAGGGGTCATCAGGTCACCAGGGCTGTTCACTAAACCCCACACAGTCTGCTGCTGTTTACTGTCCTTCACACTCCTCACCCACTTCACATTTGTTCTGCTCAAACTCCTCCTTACCCTCCTCATCTTCCTCACACCCCTCACCCTCACACTTCTCCCCTTCCCCCCTCCCCATTCCTCCTACTCCCTGTGTGACTGTTATTCTAAGCTGGAATCTGTGTTAGGAATGTCAGTCCGACACAGATTGTTGATGGTTCGAAGTTGGACAAGCTCGGGTGTGTTTCAAACGTTGTGTTGTAGTAAAAGCCGTCCTGTTTTCTTCTTTGGTTGTTTCACAGCAGAACGTTCACCTCCAGGATCTGTTGGATGTTTACTAGAATCCTTTCTGCCCTCTGTCCCGAAACACCCCCTCCACCCGAGTGTGTGTTTGTGTGTGAGGCGAGTGTATGTTGATTTAGCTTGTTAGCACCGTGCTAATTGGTGTTAGTAGCTCCACCCTCCAGTTTAAAGCCTCAGCTGACGGAGTTTTATTCTCTCCTGCAGGTCGGCGGTTAGCTGTGGCCCGGCTGCTCTCAGGTACCCCTCCCCCTCCCCCCCCCGACACTTCCACTCCCACACCCCACTGCTTGTTTATACAGTGAGGTGATACATGGATCAGTTTTGGTTTGTTGATGACTTGGAGGTTTTAGAGACTCATGGTGCCTGTAGGGAGCAGTGTGTTGTGTGCAGTGTTTCTATTGTTTGTATGTTTATATATGTATATACATATCTCTGTGCGTGTGTGTGTGTGTGTGTGTGTGTGTATATGCAGAGCTCCGCTGTAGTCCTGGGCAGTTCGCCTGCCGCAGTGGGAAGATGCAATGTATTCCAATGGCCTGGCAGTGCGACGGCTGGACCGCCTGTGAGGACAAAAGTGATGAACTGGACTGCCCACGTATGCACATATACACACACTCTCATACACGTATGTATTAATACACTCACTGGACGCTTTATTAGTACACCTTTCTTGTACCAGGCTCCCCCTTTTGCCTTCAGAACCACCAAACCACCATAACACCACCATCATCAGTCAGGAGAGGAACCTGCTGTGAATTGCTGCTGCTGGAGCTTCTCTGCTGAAGGCTGGAAGTGTTGTTCAGAGATGATTCTGCAGATCTTGGTTGCATTGAGTGGTTGAGTGACTGTTTCCTTCCATCAGCTTGAATCAGTCTGGCTGCTGTCCTCTGACCTTTGGCATCAACAGGAGAACTGGCTTTACTGGAGATTCCTTCTATTCTGGACTGTTCTCTGTTCGCTGTTCTCTGGCTCTTGGAGACGTTTGTGCAGAAAAAGTTCCAGCAGATCAACAGGTTCCAAAAATAACAACAACTAGGCCACGTTCACTTAAATCTCCTGTCTTCTCTATTCTGGTGGACAGTTTGAACTTCAGCAGGTCGTCTGGACCACGTCTTCACACCTAAATGCACTAAGCTGCTGTTGTGTGGTTGGCTGATATTTACATGAATAAGCAGAATAAGAACAGGCATACCTAATGAAGTGGCTGGTGTGCACGCATGTGTGTGTGTGTGCGCACACGTGCAGCGAAGTAGTTCCAGCGTGAGCTGCATTCTGAAGGCTACTGTTCCTCATGCCTGCTATTTTCACCGTTTATCTGCTGGATCATTCCTGGAACAAACCCTTATATTTCAAAAAACAGGAAAAACTCAATTTAACTTACATTTCACTAACTTAACAAAATGTAACTAAAACTTGAATTCAGTAAGTGGAGATACAAGGTTTCGTTGTGATAGTGATAATACATTCATACACGCTCTGTGTCCTCTCTTTCCTCAGCTATGAAGGAGGCGCGGTATCGCTATGGAAACACTTTCGAACAGGTGGAGGATGTGATGGGTGTGGCTCAGCCAGTGCGCTTCAACAGTAAGTCCTGCAGGGGGCGCTGCACCACAGCTTCAAGCCATAGTTCACTGAGAATGTACACACACCCTTCTGGAAAGTCAAGCTTGTGTGTGTGTGTGTGTGTGTGTAGAGAAGTGTCCGAGTGGGTGGCATCACTATGAGAAGACTGCGAGCTGTTATAAGGTGTATCTGCGGAGTGAGAACTACTGGCAGGCGGTGGAGACGTGTCAGCGTGTGAATGGTTCTCTCGCCACCTTTGGCACTAATGAGGAGCTGCAGTTCATCCTGAAGATCGAGGTGGACTTTGACGAGAACGTGTGTGAACGCAAAGACCAGTGCAAGTAAGTCATGCAGACTCTGTATGATTATATCGTCTGTTCAATCATCACACACTGTTTCTGCAATACTGATATCACTGAAAGCTGCAATATGCAAATGAGCCTCTAACTAATCACAGACTTTATGACTGGGTGACCAATCACAGCTCCAGGTGAGGTACTGGTTGAGGTCTTCATGTAATCCAACAAAGTCTTTAATCTTTAAATGATCTTGATTGGCTAAGGCTTTTTAAAGGGCCCGCTTTCTACATTCTGTCTAATCCTCGTGTTTAAAATGTTTCCATCACATTTGTGTGGGTTTGCACACCAAAATTGTAATTCATAATTCACCATTATTTGTTCTTACACATTCATAGCAGTAAAATCTTAATACTGATCACTTATTACTATTTATATCATGCAGCCCTTCCTGTGACCCCGGCAAACATTTATACCGTGTGTGTGTGTGTTTCCTCTCTGCAGTTTCTGGGTGGGGTATCAGTATGTTATCAGTAATCAGAGCCGCTCGTTGGAGGGCCGTTGGGAGGTGGCTTATAAAGGTGAGAGCTGATGTTTAACCCTCAGGACCCTGAGGGGTTTCTTTGTTTCTGCACCACTTATTCTTTTCTATACTTTAAAGCCTTAAACGAGGCTTTATAGTTTTTTTTTTTTACCACAACCAGCCAATATGACAAAAAGGTTTTATGTAATTTAACCAACTATTTGGGCACAACTGCCAAAAAATGTCAAAGTCCATTTGAAGATTCAGTAAGTAGTAGTATAGTAAGAGATGCTGGGGGAAAATATCAATGTACAGATACTTTCAGCTGTCTATGAATTTAATTGTGTACAGTTCAGACACACACACACACACACACACACACACACACACACACACACACACACAGAGCAGTACTGTCTGAGACCAGTGATGATGATGATTGTGTGTGTGTGTGTAGGTTCTCTGCAGGTGTTTCTCCCCCCAGAGGGCTTGACCAGTTTCTCAGAGGTCAGCCCAACACAGGAAAGTGTGTTTTGTGCGCAGCTCCAGCGCTTCCAGAACAAGAACATCAACGAGCACGGACTGCACAGCTGGCACGCAGAGAACTGCTACAAAAAATACCCCTTTCTCTGCAAGAGGAGTATGTATACACACATACACACTAAATAAATAAATTAGATGGAGATGTTCCACCTATTCAGGTTGACACACTCGGAGGAATCTGAGCATCAGAAGATCTAAGCGGGATTTCTGATGTGTTCTGGTTTAAACAAATCAGTGGTCCAAATAAACACCTAAATGTAATCTGATGGTGATTTTAATTGTTATTATGAAGGATATTATAAAGGTTAAATATAAATGTGAATATAAATGTGATTATTGATATTGGAGTATGTGGGCTGAAAGGAGAACAGAGGAGCAGAATGAGAAACATCTCACAGTGATAATGTGTGTGTGTGTGCAGGGCAGACCTGTGTGGACATTAAGGATAATGTGGTGAGTGAAGGTTACTACTTCACTCCTAAAGGCGATGATCCATGTCTGAGCTGCACCTGCCACGATGGAGAGCCGGAGATGTGTGTGGCAGCGCTGTGTGACCGACCACAGGGGTGCACACACTTCCGCAAAGACCCCAAAGAGTGCTGCAAATTCACCTGCCTCGACCCAGGTACACACACACACACACACACACACACACACACACACACACACACACACACTCTAAGACGTAGGTGTAGATTGTAGTGTTTGTATGTGGCCGCTAAATGGCACTCGGTGTCAGACCATGGTCAGCGCTTCTGTAATGATGATGACTGAGGGGCGTGTGTGTGTGTGTGTGTGTGTGTGTGTCTCTCAGATGGCAGCAGTCTGTTTGACTCCATGGCCAGTGGGATGCGTCTGATCGTCAGCTGTATCTCGTCCTTCCTCATCCTCTCTCTGCTGCTCTTCATGGTTCACCGCCTGCGGCAGCGGCGGCGCGAGAGGATCGACACTCTGATCGGAGGAAACTGTGAGTTTAACACACAAACAATAAGCAACAACAGAACAAAATAGTGAGATGAAGAGCTGAAGAAATTAGTTTTTTTATTTCTGTTTTGTGGTTTTATATTGTGATGTTCTTCATGTCTTTGTTTTGTATTTGTGTTGTTTTTCTTTTTTCTTTTTTTGCAGTGCATCACTTTAACTTGGGTCGGCGCGTGGCCGGGTTCGATTACGGTCCGGACGCATTTGGGACGGGTCTGACACCGCTTCATCTGTCAGATGATGGAGAGGGTGGGGCTTTCCACTTCCAGGAGCCGCCACCCCCTTATGCTGCGTACAAATACCCTGATATTCAGCACCCAGACGACCCGCCTCCTCCATACGAGGCTTCAATCAACCCTGACAGCATCCTCTTTGTGGACTTAGGTACATCCAGTGGTGGGGGATTATTTGTGTGTAACTGACTTTCATAATCCTTACAGATTAGCCTACTGAACCTGGAATACATGATTGGGCTCCTTAAAAAGTGCTGCATAGAGACTTTTATACTTATAAAAAATAAAAATCACATGAACAGTTACTCACACCCTTGCTCTCTCTCAGGTCGGACTGGACTGAATCGTTCCGCCCCCCAGATGGGTGGAGACGGGGTAGGTCTGTGCAGACCTCTTCATGTCCTGCCCCCAGCTCCGCCCCCACGGACTGACCACGCCCTGGAGCAAAGGGCAGAGTCTATTGACAGCAATACCCTACTGGTGGCCCCTGACACACCCACAGAGACACACGACATGCACGACTCCGTCCCCGATTCTTCCAGCCCTGCCTCCCTGAGCACAGTGGTGTGAAGCGCAGGAGGGGGTGGGGCTTCTGGGGCGGATCTTTTCAGCGGCTGAGGGACAGTCTTAGGAGGTGCTCTGTTCATAAAGACACTACAGACTTCAACACTAGAGCATGATGGGATTGTGAGGGGGGGCACAGCCCCCTGACTTGTTTACGGTTTTGCCGTGTACATACGGTCACTGATCCTCAATTTACCTTTTTCTGTTAGTCTTTTTTTCTTCTGCGCATGTGGCACTGGCACCCCCTGCTGCATCCTGAACAAATTCAATTCAGCCCCTGGAATATTCTCTTCCGGTGTGGTTCAGATGAGCCCAGACTGATGTGGTCATTCAGCCTCATTAACACCAACACTACGCCCCCCCTTACATACACACAGACACACACACCCACACACCAGCTGTTCTCCTGCTCTCCCAGCTCCCCCCATCCCCGCTTGGGACATCCTGGTTCTCCAGCATCTGCATGCTGCTTCTGTATCACACATTCCTCAGGTGAAGAGCACAGTGGAATTGTGGGTAGGCAGGTGGGTCTGAACACTGTATCATTATCATCCAAGGTTCTTCAGCCTGGAACTTTAAAGCTTTTGGTTGTTCTGGAGCTTTGGAGCTCTGGTGGTAATCATAAGGTGGATTAGATCAAAGATGATCCAGGGTTGTTTGACACTAACTTTGGATTGAGTGTCCATCAACTGACCTGATTCACAGGAAACCCAGCGCTGGAGCTTCCAAAGGAACTTTCAGTCTGATCTTCCTGAAGAACCTGCAGCTTCGAGAAACAGCTTGGAGAACCCGGAGCTTATTGGAGCAGGTTTAGGGCTCTGGAGCTGAAACTGGGCCTGATCAGTAGCAGAGAACACAGATGGGGATATTAGTTTGTTTGTGTGTTTGTGTGTTTGTGTGTTTGTGTGTTTGTGTGTGTGTGTGTGTGTGTGTGTGTGTGTGTGTGTGTGT
>JBBPCY010062618.1:0-12426 GCA_037974405.1 Brachyalestes nurse
ATCACCTTATAAAGCAAGTGTGTTTTTTCTCAGGCCAACCAGCCAAATTTCCCCATCATTCTACATTTCATGTTTTCCATCATCCAGTCCCTACAAAGTAGTAATACAGTAAGACAGTTGTAAAACAAACTAACAATCAAAAACTTGTGCAAGTCCTCACCTCATCCTCTTTTGAATTCAGCCAATACACACCATAGTTAAAAGTAGCACACAGCGACCTGTCAGGGCCCACAGGCAAAGCAAAGCTGTCCCTAAATTTGACAGTCTTTACAGCATCTCAACAGTTTCTAAACTCAACATTCCACTTGACACGTACATATTGCTGCTTCCTTTGAAACAGCACTCTTTTCTTTCAAATTAGCCCATGTCATAATTTTCAAGCATGCAACCCAACTAGTATAGAACAGGCAGTGGTTTTGGGGGTTTTAAGCTTTACGGTTTGGGTCTGTGAAAACGAAGTGGTTTTAGATCACACAGCTGAATAAGTAGGGTTGATGCGTAGCCTGACGTAACCTGAGGCGGAAAAAGCAGCCACTGTACCCAGCAACCTCAAATGAATAGAGGAGTCAGTGATATTCAGTTAATTCCTTCAGCTTACACTTCTCTCCCTTGAATCATAGCTCAAAATACTTGGTTAATAAAACAGACCTCAAAGACATTAAGGGCCCATATTCTATATTTTTCTCATACCGCATTTTTCCCCCTATTGTCCACTTAAGGTTTTATGTATCAAAAGTAGTCACAATATTTTTTACTATAGTATTTTCAAAAAAGGTTACAGAGTATGTTACATGGAGATTACCTGGACACTTTTGCAGAATAATGGACACAACTGTAGATTATTCTAAAATCCATCAAGAATGAAATCAGGCTACAAATGAACTAAGGTAGCATGGATTGATAAACTCTGCTGTTGATTTGCGCTATGGTAGCATTTTTTGACAAGGCAGCATAAATTGTCAGAACTCCCTGCTTCTATCTATCTATCTATCTATCTATCTATCTATCCATCTATCTATCTAGGCTCTTCTCATTTAATTAAAAAATAGGGTAGCATGAATTGATAGACTAGTTATGAAATATATATTTTTAAATACAATATATTTTTCTCCAATTACGCATATTATTTGCTAACTTCTCATCATTATCAGTGTTATAAACCGACTGTATAAACTGTGTGACCTTTAAGGTGGCATTTTTCGATAGGGTAGCATGAATCGATAGACTGCTTATGAGTATATATTTTAAATAAAATATATCTTTCTCTGACTGTGCATATTATTTGCCTACTTCTCATCTTTTCGGCAGGGTAGCATGAATCGATAGATATACATATATACTACGGCATTAGCACAAAAGTCAACTAATTGACTTCAGAGGCACAAGACAACAACAAGATGAGAGACATGGCAGCAGAGAAGACAGACACACATCACAAGTGTGGAAATATTTCACTCTAGACACACAAACAGCACAGTGACCTGCACAATCTGCAAGTCGGTGTTAATAACGGCACCGGCGTTCTGCACAGCATCTGAAATGGCATCCGCTAGCTAACATGGCTAGCACTAGCACTGCAGTGAGTCGTCCAGTCCAGAGGACGCCAAGTGTCTGCGTGGCTTAAACTGTTCCCACTTTCTGTTGTACACTTAATTTTCCAGAAAATTCAAGGCATTAGCATTTGTTTTGTTTTGTTTAATTGTCATGTTGACTGTTAATGTTACAGAGAACTTTAATAAAAGTTGCTCATTGTTAAACGCCTGTGTTCCTCCACTGCGTGTGTGTGATGACGTCATCAAACGACTAGTCAACTCAACTTTGACTTTGTTGACGGATAAGTCAAGTCTTTAATGCACTAATACAAACACACAACGTAGGTTGTATTTAATAATTTAATATTTAATATCAAATTAAGAATCTATGAATGTTTAAGAATGTTTGGGCTGATTTGCATTACGTTAAACATTGTAAAAATGACATTTTTGTCATATTGCCCAGCCCTATTAAGTGGTGGCTTTAGTGACTGGAGCCAGAGCACTTGATAGTCATTAAGTGCTTTGTCTAGCATTGTTGCTGCATGTCATGGTTGTGTTGCATCTCAGAAGCCCAGTCAAGTGAAAACAGGCATGCTATGTGTCTCTAAAATGTGAGGGGTTGGGCAATAAAGAAATAGGGCTACCACTTTCTCCTCACATGCAGAAACATGCACAGATTTGTAGTTCTCAAGTCAATCTAACAAGATCTGACAATCAGGCAGTGAATACTGGCTCTATCTTCAGGGCTATATCACCTCCTCACACACATGTGCACACACACAAATGCACACACATACACACACACACATACACACACACACATACACAAGACTCACTGAAGGCTGAAAATATCAGCCAAAGCCCATCTCATGCCTGCAAAGCTCAGCATTAAATTAAACCCAAGTCTTGTGGGTAATGATACGGTTCTTTTTTTCATTAGCTAGAGAAGCTTGCATAAATGAAAATCTGGAGCTCATATAAGCCCCTAACCTGCTGCACTCATGGATTGGGGGATCCACCTGGGTTTCTCCATTCATGCTTCAGAAATGTGTTTATACGTGTTTGTCTAAAAAAACTGAAGTGTGGGTGAGAGCGGAGAAACCCGGGTGGATGTGATCAAAGCTGCCTTTTATGACCACTGGGCAGAAAAACATGCAAAAAGCCATATTTCTGTATACACACTACTGGGCAAAAGTTTGGAATAGTTGTTTTATTGAGAACTTACGATATGAAAATACAGATATAATATGCCACTGAGTCAGCTGGTGGCCTAGTGGTTAGGGAGTAGGCTCTGTGATCAGAAGGTTATGGGTTCAAATCCCAGGACTACTAGGGCACCACTGAGGTACCCTTGAGCAAGGTACCACCCCCTCACACTGCTTCCTGGGCGCTGTGTTACTGGATGCCCGCTGCTTCATTCGGGTGAACGGGTTAAATATAGAGAACATTTTTGTGCAAAAACAAGGCTCTCAGGTTTTCCAAAAACCTGCGCGTGAGATTTTTGGAATGTGCGGCCGAGCGTTGAGTGGGTGGGGAGTTCGGTGCTGCCTTAGCTGCGGAGCGTTGAGCGGGGTGGGGGGGTTGTTTGCTGGTTCTTCATTTACCGAGGACTGCTGCATCATTAGGTTCGCCACCTACCGTTGAGGGTGGTGCACAATGGACAGCCTAGATCCAATAGAGAAAATAGATTTTCGCCGTGAGAAATCGGAGGTATGGCATGTGAGCATGGGAAGACAGTCAGATGTGCGTCTCACGCTCATTGCGTGAGAGTTGAGAGCCCTGTTCTATAATATGTCAAGAATTAAATTACTCTATAATAAACCAAATATAAAAAATTATCTATGATCTTTGAAATATTAAATAATGCATTGTAATGTGGAGTATGCTAAATACAACAGTATGCAAAAGTTTGAATACCCCAGGTCAATATGTTAAATCATGCAAATATCCAATAATCATACAACAAAATGTGCAGGATGTGTACTTATTTTCTCTTAGGATCAACGAAGTACCTGATTTGACCAGTGGATCCCAAACGTTTGTATATAACTGTAAATTATTAACAGAAATCAACACAAATCAATTTTTTTTACATTACATTACAGTGTGATATTTAGGGCTGAGACTGGGGTAAAACAGTTCTGAAAACAGACCACAAAAAATACTGTTTAAATAGTGTTTAAATGCAAAACAAAAAATTCTTCTGTCTTTCTAGTTATTTGCTGATTGGGTTCTGCATTTACATCAGTATTGTGCCACCATAGCCCATGTTATTACCAAATGTTACATGGAGCTACTACAAATAGAAAGAAGTTGGTCAGTATCAGTGTAGCATGCTCTGTTTGATTGGGACTGACAGAAACTACACTGAAACAAATTTAGCTGATTACGACTCGTATCTTAGAGAGTGAAATTAAACCGTTTGATTAATCTGTTAACTAAGCTAATGCTAGTCAGCTCCACTTTACTAGTTAGCAAAACTCGCATGTTAACTTGAAGGCTACAGCACCAACGTACAGGTTTAATTCAAACTAACTAGAGTTCTACATGATAATAAACACTCATGTCTGAGACAGCAAAGTTCAGTGTCTTTCCCTGGATTGATAGAAAAGCCAAAATCGAATATGCTTTGTTCTGTTCTAAGTTGTGGCCTGCTGGGCTAATGCTAGCACAGTACAGCCACACCACAGTAGAGGCTATTGCGGCTAACTGATGCTCAACAACAACATCTAACTAGCTATTAGCCCCTTAGCCATCGTCAAACCACTGATTCGCATTGTTTAACTTTGTTATTTTGTGGTCCTGATTTGGCAGCACAGCAGATGGAATTAAAAAACCTAACTAATCTCAGGAGTACATACCAACACATGGAGTTTAATGTACTGTCTAGCATAATAAACAAAATCAGAAAGCTAAACCAGAAAGCAGACAAAACAGTTTTTAAAGTACTATATACAAGAATCTGGTAAAATACGGTGTAATTAGATAGTTGAGTTTAAAAAAAAAAAAAGAAATATCTCCTTAGTGTAGGAGAGTAAAACCTGTCCCAAGGGGTCCTTGGAAAGTAAGCATTTGGTTGTAAAGTGGAAAGAAGGCTACTGCTTGTTTCCATACTTTGGACAGGTAGTGTACTTTAACCTCACTGCCATCATGAAGATGCATTGATAGCATACAGCAGTTCATGAGTAAGCTGTGTTTGCCTTGAGTTAAACTGTATTACCTTTGCTGTGAACAGAATTGCTCATAAGGCCTAGGGCTGCCATAAGGCAACTGTTAAATAATATCAAACACACATCAAACACAAGTCTGAGAAAGAGCGAGTGACAACGGGAAGCAATCTCAGAGGGCACCTCTCACAGAAGCACTGCAGATGCCCCCAAGCCCGCCCCTTCCAAAAAAATAAAAAGTGACGATGACAACAACAACAACAGCAGATGCCAACACCGGCCCAGAGCTACCCACAATTATAATCTGGACTTCAAATCTTTTTTAATGAGCCTGATGTACAGGCTATCTTTTATCACTGAGATTTCAAGCCTTTTTTTCAGTCCAAACAAGGTCATCTCACACGCACATACACATTCCCTGATACTCATAAATATACATTTTCCAGCAACTGCTCTGGTAAAAACAATAAATAAATAAATAAAATCTCGGCCCCACATGAAATAAAACATTTAAGTTTGGCTTTGAGTTTGATTAAGTGACAAAAAATATTACTCAAATAAAAACATCCCTACACAGCCCTTGCTGAGGAACCTGTCAAAAAACGAAGGGCAAAACAGTGAGATTCGTTATGCATGATGCAGACAACTCTATCCATTTCACATCATTTTAATCACAAATTCCATCTTTGTCAGAGGTGCTTGAAAATAGTCCTGGTATATCCGGTGAGGAAGCGCTCACTCCCCCTTCAAATCGGAGGCAAAGAGGAAGAGAAAATCAGGCTGCATAATTCATGGAGTTCCACAATATTCAATCACAATCACAGTGTTTTTTCCCTCTGAAAGAAATCTCACTAATTCAAAGTCGTAGCGTTTTAATCGGTGAATTTCAAATCAATTTAAATCAAATAAACTTAACACCAACATTGCTATTTTTACTACTACTACTGTTAACACAGCCAATAACAATAAAACTACTAGCACCACTACCAGCACCAACCACAGTAGAAAACTTTCCCCAAAGTTCATAGGTACTTTTGCCATAGACAAGCAAGTAAATCCTGTCTCATTTAAACTCATATGCGTATTAACCCTGTGTTCCATGTGTTTATCTTCAGGCCAGCAGTTCCGGGCCCCCTGGATGAAGGGGAGGTTAATGCTGCGCTCCCCACGGCAATGGAGGTTGAGAGGGCACCTGCGTACCGGGTACATCGACTGCTCAACTCCCGGAGGAGACGGGCCTGCAGTATTTGGTGGACTGGGATGGGGTATAGCCCGGGGGAGAGGACTGATTAAGGAATTCCATCGTTCTTGGCCACATTCTTGTCCTTAAGCCTGGTTTCTGTTTGATTGTTTGTGTTTCCCTATTGGTCCTCATGTCTATTTCCTCGTGTGTCTTCCTGGTAGAAAAGGACGGCCGACCCAGCAGTCTAGCATGCCGTCTCCCTTATGGACTCTCATTTTCACCCTTGGTGCTTGCGTGCTGACTCTCTGTGTTACTCACCCGTGCTTTGAAAGGAAATCTCTGCAGCTTCATCTGGTGCCTCAGGCTTCTCAACGTCAAGACTGACTAGAAGCTCCTGTAAGAGGCGCCAGCACGGAATATGCCCCCGTAAGCAGAGACTTTGCTTTCCTTCTCTCTCTTTCTCTTGTGACACAGAAGTAACCAGCGAGGCTGAACATCCCATGGCTGGATTCTCCCCCTTTGTGGCTGCCGCATGTAGCGGAGCTCCTGTTTTCTGTGTTCCCGGTGACTTTCCGATGAGGAGTCTAGTTTCATCGGCCCTGCTCAGCAGAGGAATGATGTCTTCGCTTTCACAGATGAGAGTGGCCCTTGCACTTGGCTGAACGAAAGAGAGCAGTGCTGAGCATTTCAGTTAAAGATTGTTTCTATTTTAGGTTTTCTCCCAAATTTGACATTCTTGATTCTCACTAAAACCCCTGTTTGTTTAGTACTCCTGCTGTGTCCTTCTTTCCCGTGGCAGACATGATCATAACACAAATATAGCCACTATATTTACTATCCAATATGACTAGTTAACCTACTCTGAACATTTATATGTAATGTTGATGATAGTAAAATACTTGTACATCTAAAAAAACATATGTACTACATATGTTAAAAATATTTTAGGTCAAAAGCTTATCTCAGCACTATCATAAATGTTCCAGGCATCACACAGTGTAATTGTAACTATTTCATGTAATAGCTTTCTGTGAGGCAATAAACTTTTCAGATACTTGGTTTCTATCACCATACTGGGAACAATTCCAATTCAGTAAGTTTCTCAAGAAAGAAGTGTTTCACACCAAACCTTCCTGACTTTGTTTATACCCTATATTGTGCAGATATTCTGAAATGTTAGTGCAATTCCCCTTTAAGTATTTAAAGATATTTATTGTTTTTACAGAAATGTCTAAATAGTTTATTGATTAAGCTTTATTAATTTTCACCTATGATGTAAAATGAGACATAAAATGTGTCCTGCAAAATGGCAGGAAAATGCCTAATTTATGTCCCTGTACAGGATGCTTACAACATGCAAACTTTGAATCCTTTTTAACAAACCAGTGCTGAACATACCTTCGTATAAATTGTACTGAATTTTTACTGCAAACCGAATAATGGCAGTGCTGTTTCAAGGACAAAGAGGCAGCAGCAGAAGGCTTAATCATTATATTAGTCAATTAATCAAATAGAAGTTTATACATTAATAGATTATAGAACGAAGCATTTGTTGTGACCCTAATTACGCCAACATGATTCTTTATTTAAAACTACCCCCCCAACTTTTTGTTCTTTTTTTCCCAACTTTCACAGCATCTTCTCTTTGCAAATTAAAACCCAATGAAGCCTACAAGAGACAAATTAGGAGGAATTTACTAAAAGCCCCTAAGCATCTCAAACAAAATGCACTCCATTCTAAAAGCTGTTAGAACTGTATACCATTAACACTTCTTTTTGCATTGTCTAGAATCCTATCTAGCAGATTACAGACAGTGAAGAGGCATTTGAGGGTTAACCCAGATGTCTGACAGATAAGTGAGGCTACATCAAATGAAAGCTCAAGGATGAACAACTTTGTCTGCTTTGTCTCCACTGAATGTCTTATCATTTACCATGAGGGTGCATTTAAAAAAAATAAAAAAGAACAATGTTTTTTAATTAAACTTTAAGGTTTTACTTTTGAAATGCAGTTATTTGTTTCTCCCCCTTACTCCAGGCCAGAATTAAACCAGATTTTTGCACCTCAAAGAGAATGGCTACCATTGTCACATCTGGGTTCTAAACACACACACCGTACACCTAATGCTGCCTGCATCATCCGCAGCACAATGACAGCTTGCGCCTAAAAGCAGCATCAAGCTGGCTTTTGTAGTAAGGATACAGGCGGCTAGATAAATAAGATTACCACCCCAGTCAGTACACCATTACTGGTGCCCACAGCCATATGTAAATTAGAGTAAAATTAGATCATCATAGTCACATATTGCACTAGCAAGACTCTTCACCTGCTTGTGAAAATCATTAAAAGCAAAGGAAGAACTGTGTATATTTACAGAGACATTTACAGAGGCACACACATATGAAAGGCATTGGCCTGTTTTCTCAGTGAAACACTACATCAGATGGTGGTGGATAATGAGAAACAGAGGAAATAATCTGCTGAAAATCTAAAAAGGCTATCAAGGCCATCTGTAACCATGGGAAGATGATCTCTATGGGATTAAAAAAACACAGCTAATGGTTGGTGACCCATTACAAAAAAGGAAGGAAAACAAGAAAGAAATTACTGAAGACATGTTAAAATGGTCACAAATTGGTAGAATTTCATTTTAGGTGAACTAGAAGTATAACTGGAACAAACCTGCCAATTTATAATAACTGTTTAGGGGAATTTTTTTCTCGCCAATTTTGTTATGGCAAATATCAACCTGCAAACTAGGTCTCCCCAACACTACCCCTGATTCTACCAAGCTAGGAAGATGAACTTCATAGGACAGCTCAAAAACTTAGAAAACAGTACTTGTCAATTCTGTTATGTCAGCTGACAGACACAGACAGGCTGGCTAGCATCATGCTAAGTGAAGGGGAGAGGGAGAACAAATCTACCCACTTAGAGAGAGCAGGGCCAATTGTGCTCTCTTGCACTCCTGAACATGGAAGGCTGTGGCATCAAACACCTTCTCACTATAATGCCAGTACTTAAATGTTTGTGTACTCTGAAGACCTTCAAGGAAATTTTGGATGAGTACTCTAGGAGTACTCTGGTGGCCTAGTGGTTAGAGCATTGCCCCTGCAATCAGAAGTTGCAGGTTTGAATCCCAACACTGCTAGTGTCATCACTGAGGTACCCTTGAGCAAGGTACCACACACTGCTCCCCATGTGCCCCTTGTTGGTGGCAGCCCACTGCAACACTTGGTGAATGGGTCAAATGCAGAGAAAGAATTTCACACTGTGTGCTGTGGTGTGTTCATGCATGACTATAAGGGGCCACTTTAGTTGCAATTGTACTGAGTAAATCCAGAGTTCCTAGAAAACGATATAAAATATTTTTATTGACGTTTGAATTCATGTAAATAGGATTCATGTTCTCAGGGGAGGCACAGGTTCACAGAATTTCATATTCTGATTCTAGATGAAGCTATTTAGTTCAGTCTTGCAGCTTTGAACAGAGTACAACATTTGT
This sequence comes from Brachyalestes nurse, assembly GCA_037974405.1. Lineage (NCBI taxonomy): Eukaryota > Metazoa > Chordata > Actinopteri > Characiformes > Alestidae > Brachyalestes > Brachyalestes nurse. The sequence continues at coordinate 9,392 of JBBPCY010062618.1, forward strand.
TTACTTGCTCATCCAAATTTTAAATAATTTTCATATTACCACATAGTTGTTCATGAGCCCAGCATTAAGCAGCCTTACAGGGGAGGTCAAAATGTTGCTGGAAAATCAAGAAAACTAATTATGCTTCTATCTTAGAGAACTGGTCCCATGCCCATTTGCAGTGTGTGCACTGTGCTTTAATTTTCATTTCACCACTAATACAACGAAGTGTAAAAAAGTGTAATGGTTTCATTAAATTAAAGAGGCAGTTAAAAAGCAGCTGAGTCAAGAGCATCCATTGTATAATGATATTTTCATTACTAGTTTCTTGAAATTTAAAATTAAAATCTTTTACAACACTGGACCTCCCAAATGACACAGAGAAATGATACGAGATGACAGGTATGATTAGCTAGAACATGTCTCCATTGTTTGTAGATTCAACTAAAATTAATGGTGCATTGTAAAAGGCAATGTTCTAAAACCAAAGTATCAGTTCTGTATTTATTTGACAGGAAATACAAAATCTGCTAGCTGCTTCATTTGATTTGTGTGCATCAAACAAGCAAAATGCTTCAATGAGTCACTGGGAAATTAAGGCATGATGGAAATTCTTCTAGCAGATGCACATCTGGAAATTGAAATCTTTAGCGTTTGGTGTTTGGTGAAGAAACAGAAACAGGCAAAAAAATTATTCTTTTGTGAATACACTGAGCCTTGTAAAAGAAACAATCTGTCACATCCGGGCCATCTCAATTATGTCGGCAACGGAGCTTGTCGCCTGAATACTAGGGGGAAGGCAGCTCTGGACACGAGTGTATGACGTATGAATGAGGTATGTGTGGTTGTAGGGTTGCTAGGAACTTAATGACAAGTCACCTGTGTCTGATGTGTGTCAATTATTAGTCCTGTGGTGTGATTGGTTGATGTGGGTTTAAAAGGATGGCCGTGCCTGGGATCTGTGCGGGATCACTTGTTTACTGGAGTGAATGGTTTGGTTCAGGGTAAGAACTACAGAAGAAAGAAAACGCAGTTGGTCTAGAAACTTATCTTGTGTGCTTGCACCTACTTGTTTTGTCCTCTCCTGTTTCCTCACTACAGGGTTGAAGACAGAGGACGGATACTCTGAGGAACTTGGACTGTCTTAAGAAACTCACGAGGCACTGGTGCATGGACCTTTTTCACAGAGCATTTCAGTTTCTTGCGTTTTGAAGATTTTGATTTGTTATTAAAAGATTCTGTGTTTGCATTTGAAACCTCATTCTGTGTGTGCGTCCTTGTTCCCTGACCAGCCATTACAGAATCAAACATTTTGAATGAAAATGACAAAGATTTGGTGGAAGGTGGAGACAAAACCTCAGTGCATCTTTTATGTTCTCTTTCTTTGAATCATCTCCCTTTTAAAGGAGCATTTGTGCCTAAAACCAACAATAAATATGTCACATTATGTAACATTCTGTACCTCAGCACTCAGCCTCACAATTCACAATGTTGATTCCTTTTCGTGTTTTCAGCCATCAGTGTTCTCTCACTACAATATGCAAAATGCATTATGCAAATATGTCTAACAGCCATCCCGAATGTCCCTACTGCTAAATAAACTGGCATTCCACATGTCAAGCTTTCTATCAGTACTGTTAGCTATATGGTTTCCTTCAGCATTATCCAGACAGAAAAGAAAGCCCCCAAGGATTCACTCCAAAAAACCTGTAATTTTTCAAAAGCTCCTTTCACCTTCAAGATACATAATTAGCAAGAAGTTTTACCTTTCAACTGGAAAATGTTTACAATAAATTTTATTGTGGTTCCATTTTTCATTTTAGCCAGAGTGCCCATTTAAAGCAATGTAGTACTGGTCTATGTTTTTTGAGCATTAATTTTTCTGAGCCTTTGCTCAGATTTTTGCTATGACTTTTGTCGTCAATAACCAAGTCCCTTTTTTAATGATGAAGGCAAACTGCCTGATATACTTGAAGAATGCTAACCTTATGCTGAATGGTTACATAATGTACATAATGTATTATCTAACTAATCTTACTTAAATGAAGGCAAAGTGATATGCCCAAATGACCATCTAATCATTTGGTCCAATATTTATTTTAAAAACATACAGATATGTAGAGGAATACAAGCAATTTCTCAGGAAAGTAAAAGGATGGTTTAAAGGCTGCAAAAGACAATCAACCTGCATATCACCTTAGGGACCTGCACAGGCCTCAATTTGAATTTCAATGGCATCTAAAATGAATGTGCAAGGAGCAGGAAGACACTTTAACATCACAGCAGCACGCACAAGCACACACATTCTTTTTGAATCTATCAAGATGAACTGGTATTATTCCATAATAAAGTTAACATGGCACAAAACCGTGCCTCGAAATCTCTTCTTCTCCTTTCGACAATGCTAATGGCCAAAAACATATCTGAAACACTCTAAAGAAGCCTCTTTTGGTATTCATTGACGTACACAGTCTAACATGGCATGGCAGACTCCTGCAAATTCACTGTATTCTAAAAGTCAGAACTGTAATCAAAACTTCACATAAATAAAAGGGGGAAGACACTGGGAATTTTAACTGGCAGGGAGAAAATATGAGGTGCAAGGCCAAACCTAGGAATTCCCACTGCATTAGCAGACGAGCTGTAAGTTTACATTATGTGGTCTCTAGATGAAGGATCAGTGTGACTTGAAACTTAAAAAATGTTTTTAAAAACATATGAAAGGGCCTATTTATGTGATGTTGTATGATGCACAGGGCAGATTCTGGTCTGGAGCGCCACAGACGCTTCAAACGGCAGCAGCAAGGAGAAATAACTCATCAGAATCAGAAAACTTTATTGATCCCAGGGGGAAAATGCTTAAAAACCGTTAGCATTAAATGTTAGCATTAGCACACACATGCACACACTCTCAGAGACAGAGCAGTCACATGCACGCACACACTCTCTCTTGCTCTCTCAGAACACTTTAATTTCATTTAAAACTCACTTTAATGCATTACCCTTAAAGAAAATGTACAGGTAAACACGTATTCGCCTCTGCAAATCCTGATCCG
>JBBPCY010062628.1:0-12426 GCA_037974405.1 Brachyalestes nurse
CTATCTATCTATCTATCTGTCTATCTATCTATCTATCTATCTATCTATCTATCTATCTATCTATCTATCTATCTATCAGGTACTGTTTGGCCTTGTAGAAGAAGGTTAGTGTTGGTAACTTGTGTTTAGCACACACACACACACACACACACACACACATACACACACTCAGATGAGGATATGACACATCTGAGCAGAGGAGTAAAACGAATAAGAAACGAAAATAAGAAGAGAGGGTTTTTTTCATTAAATGCACCATAAATGCGTCCCAGCTTTTAAAATAGAAACCAAAAATGTCATGATTAAAAAAGAAAACCTAAATAATGCGCCCTCTTTCAGCCTTATCTGCTTTCTCTGCCTCTCTCTATTCTCTCTTTCCCGCCCCCCTCATCGTTCTGTCCTTTACTAACCTCCAGTCTGTGTCGTTTTTTCTTTCTTTCCTCTTTAAAATAAAAAAAAACACCTACATGTTTTTGCAAAGCAAGCCTTACGCAACCCAACTTATATAACATAATTAAAACATTTCCCCAGTTTTACATTCTGATCATTTTTATTCGGTCATCTAGAGCTGGCACACATGCCTCGGGTTGCTTGTGTATTTGTAAGAAGGCTAAGCCATATTTTGTTTGTTTGCTTTGTGAATCACATACAAAAAAAAGACATTAAGAGGGAGTGCAATGATCTAATTACACTGGTAGTTTTATTTGTTTTGAGAAATAATCATTGATAAATATTAAATAAACTGCATCAACTAAAACCACATTCAACTTAATCTCACAACAACCAAAAAATATTATTTCTGCCTGTTTTGGAGGTGCCTCATGTGTATTGAATATATTTGGACTGACTGTATGATTCATAAAACACGGAGGTTGGTGAGCAAGGTCAACCTTTTTAAAAGTGTTTTTATTTTTGTTTAAATGCACTTTTATTGTGAAAGTTGAATGTTTCGACTCTCCCATTTTGCCCTTCATTGCTCCCTGGCAGCTCTACAGAATGAAAGATTTCACACCCAGAGAAAAATAAAGGGATCGATACTTTATTTGATGATACTTATTAAAATTTTGACTCATATTTTTCTCTGATTATCAGCTACTGCTGAAACTGCCTGAAAGTGTCTGTACTGACTTTACAGTGAATAACAAAGGCTGACATAAAATTTTAAGTATGACATTTTATATTAAAGTAACTCAAGAACTAAATATAAAACACAGATTATTGTTTTGTTACTCTACTATTAGTTATTTTGTGAAATGATCAGCTCATCTGGTTTAAGATGGTAAAAAAAAAAATAGAGTAATGCCTTGCTTTTTGCGGGGTTTAAGTTCCAAGATCAGAAACGGCTGCTCTGTGTCTGGTCTTGGTTTTAAACATTTGTTCCCCAATTTCCTACAGTTATCTCAGTTTATTTAGTATTAGTAAGCTGTGCCCCGTGTAAACATGTGGGTAGAGAGAGTTGTTTTGTGTACTTGAGCCTTTGTTTTGGCAGCCGCACGCTGCTAATGCTAACGGTTTTTAAGCTTTTTCCTCCTGGATCAATAAGGTTGTCTGATTCTGATGACTTATTTGAAGCGTCTGTGGGGCTCCAGACCAGAATCTTCCCCATGGATCATCTCAGTGTTTCTCTTGTTTAAAGCCCTGCATTTTAATTACTGTAAATTATATGAAAAGGGGCGAATACGAGTTTACATTTTCTTTAAGGGTAATGCATTAAACTGAGCTTAAAATGAAATTAAAAGTGTTCTGGGAGCATAGTTGCGGGGATATTTAGGGTTTACACTAAAATAATAGGCATTTTTTAAACCAAAACACAATAACGCGTTTTTTCTATTATATGCGGGTACTCTTGGAACGTAACCCCCACGAATAGCGAGGGTTTACTGTATTCTGAAACACTGAACAACTGCATGTAACAAAACAATACAGATGACAACAGTCAGTGTTTATTAACTGCATAGGCTGCATTGAACAAGTAGCTGGATGTTAGTATACCAAGTCATTGTCTTATTTTATTCATTTTCTTGTTTTTCTCCCTCCTACTCCTTGTATTTTATTCCCAGACAGCTATTAAAAATCAAAATCATAACAAATGAACTCATGGCACATGGTGTTTATCAAAATGTCTTCTGTCATGATGTTATTTTTTTCCATCCAACTTTAGTTAAATACTGAATTAGTCAAAAAACAGACACTCACCCTCAGAGACCTGCTCCAAGATACGAGTGACCTTCTGTGGCTGAAGGATATGTTTGTTCAGATATTTGGTGAAGATCCCAGTGCTTTTCCCTCCATCCTGGACCTCAAAAGCTTCAGCATCCTCAGTACTGAGTAGATTATTATGATTTTTGTAAATGCGTTGCATTTTACTTTTATTGTGTGTTCAAATTTAGTGGACTTACAGATAAGCAAAATATACTCACGTGGCATATCCATACACTGTATTCCCTAGAGGTGCCAGAGGTTTTAAATCAGAGATGGGGCCAGTTTGTTTGTACCTTAAATTACACAAAAATATTATATTTGGAGATTCTTAAAGCTAGAAGACGAATCATTTAATGGCACAAACTGTTTTCACAAGCAAAAACTTATTTCTGTAAACCAAGCTCAGCAGATTTATGGTTATACAATCTCTATTGCCAGTGGAGCATGGTTCTTTGAAAGGGGGGGTAATGAATAGGTTAGTTTTGAACATAAGTAATATTTGTGCCATCAGAAGCCCCTGCAATTGACTCTTTGAATGGACAGCTCAGAGGCCTCTAAAAATCAGCGTTAAGAGCCCTCCACACCTCACTGTTAAAAGTTCTTCACAACAGACTGCTCCCTTACAATGGACTATTTAGAGGTTCCTAAAGCTCACCGTTCACTTCACTGCAAAGTCGGAAGTGAAATTAGGCTCCTGACAATGGTGCAGATTCTGATTCTGGGCAGCTGGTTAGGACATTGGCCCTGCAATCAGAGGGTTGTGAGTACAAATCCCAACAGCTACTGTCACCACTGAGGTACCCTTGAGCAATGTACCATCCCCACACACTGCTCCCCAAGCTCCCCTCATTGGCAGCAGCCCGCTGCTTCACTTGGTGAATGGGTTAAATGCAGAGAAAGAATTTCATTGTTCACACTGTGTGCTGTGGTCACACGTGACTATGTCCTCAGACTTTTAGTGAGAACTGCAATAATTAGGGCTGGGAGTTTACTTATCATTAATTGTTGATAACAGCAATGAAATTGGGGAAGTAGAATGTTCTTTCCTTATTCTAAGTGTTCTGATACATGATTACTGATTTACTTTCTTTACCCATATAATAGTGAAGTGTCCTGTTAATGACTCATATTAGCACATGACTACATAGGATAAATGCCATAGAAAACTGAAAATTCATTTAAATTACTTTTTTTGTCTAAACACTTGCATGGGGAATAGAAAACAGTAAAAGAAAAGATCAAATGAGCAGCAATAAGCTTATATTGTTTTTATACCTTTACATTCTGTAAATTAATGCTTTTGATGTATCAGATGATTTCAAAAGCTTGCTCATGTCTCTAGATCTAAGCTTTTCAGTATGTATAATTCTGTATTACGCTGCTTCAAAGCATGTAACAGCTGATGCAGGTCTTCAGACCTACCATTTTCTGCAAGTATCCAGCAAAATGATGTTGAGCCTTGCTTGCCTCTCCTGCATCTTGCTCATGAGTCTTTGCACGCACACACAGTTTACAGTGCGGTAGGGTCGTGGAGCGTCAATGGCAACAAGGTAGTTCCTGCCCAGGTGTTCATACCCATGGCCAGCATAGTAAAACATGGCTGAAATTAAAGAGAGGAAGAATATCTTATCTATATTTCTCTATATTTCAAACAGTGATAAAGCAGAAGGTCAAGCAGAGTATTTCTGAAGTGACAGGAAACGTGATTAAATTTAGACTAATATGCTAACACTCCAGAACTGGTTGAGGCCATATGAAAGGGAAACCCAAGTAGGTGAGAACAGAGGCTACTGGAGAGATAACCAGGACAAATAAGGAAGGAAGGATAATACAGAAAAAAGAAGAAAATCTCCTTAGTGCTAAATATAACTCCCCCTTCAGCCACCGTCATTCATAATTAGGTCCATGAACAGTTCAGATGAATCATTAACACATGACAAATTCCTAATATCGTATTGTAGGTACTGTATATTCTACTCTTCCATTAACAAAGTACATGTGCATTCTTACCTCTAAATGAAAAAAGAGGAACAGCCCGAGTACAGTCTACATATCATAACAATGGTAATATAACTTTTCTAGTTTCTATAAATCTCTCAGTTAAAGTTACATCCTGCTATTTATTTCACACTCAATTCCATGTTTTATCAGGTATAAACTGTACCACACATTTTCTCAGAAGTGTCTTCAAAAACAGTTATAAATGTTTTTCCCAAATAAGTTTAGTAAGCCTGTGCTAGCATATGACGCAAGTCAAACGAACAATCTTCGATTATCATTAGGGCTGGGTATTGTTGCCGATTTCCTGAATTGATCCGATTCCGATTCACAAGTTCATGATCCGATTCAATTCGATTGGATATCGATTTATTTATAGATTTCTTTGTGTTAATACTAGTTTGGCTTGGTTATAAATTGACTTGAGTGGAGGATATCCCTATGTTGATGCACTGTACTGCAATATTATCTTTTTTTAGTGCAGCAGCTTCCGCCATGGCCCCATTTGGTGTCGGTTTCGCCAGCCTCATATTTTTATAGCTTTCCTTGCACGGTCGCGAGAAGTAGTGCGTAGTTGACAGGAGAAGATCGATCCGCGAATTTTTTAATCGATATCGTATTTTTTGAACGAGAATCGATATTGATCGGTGAATCGATTTTTTGAACCCAGCCCTACTTAAAGATCCAAAGCTAAATTCAGGACCTGCTGGACAAGTGATGAATGTATCCTAAAACTTGATAAGTGTTGCACTGTTTGTTTATGTTTACTAGAGGAAATTCTGGCATTTGAAGCATCCCTAACATACTGAGCAATTGCATTCAATAGTGAGTCACATTAACTAGTGCAAACAAAATTAGTCTTCTTGTAATCTTTATAAATTGTATCAAAATCGTTTTACAAACCATCTTAGTGTTGCAATATTGTAATCCAGTTCCATGGTCCAATTTGTATTACAAAAGTGAGGTATAAGAGGGAAAGTCCTAATTCAGTTTGTATTCCAAAGGCCTTGACTATCAAAAGTCACCTGACAGGACAAGCTGTGAAGAACTGAGGTGAAACCTCCCATTCTCCCAAGCTGACCTGAAGCCTTTCCCAGCAGTTTGTAACCTGTAGTTGAGGCTTAACACTCCACTACCAGTCTTAGCTGCCTGCAAGAGGCTGTTCAATACTGCAGGGCTGATTTTTACTCCAAAAAGGACACGCTGATTCCAGGAACTTTGAAAATCAGCTTGTTTTGAAGTTAACAGAGGGTTGTGTGTGTTTGTTACGCTCTCTCACTGCCCCACACACATACACATGAACACTGAAATACACACACACTTCTACACACTCGCAGAAGGTTCTGGTACTTCGGTAGTGTAAGCCTAGTTTTACTGCCCGTTTTTTGAAAGGGCAGGATCTTTCCCACTGTTGTTTTGTCCTTCGCAATTGTGCCACCTACTGGTTATAAATTGCACAAGCATAAATACTTCATTTTGTGTAAATGAAAAAAAATCTTTCAAACTACAAGGCCTCTCTTGCTTTTGCCTTCATCAAAAAAAGATTGAGTGGCGAAGAAGAAGAAAAGTGAGCTGAAAAAAAAAACTGGAAGTACAAAGTTAAATACATAACAACTTAAAATGTCAGTGCATGCATCTGCTTCTCTCCTCTCTCTGCCTTTATCTCTCTCACTCTCTCTACAGCTTTCTCTCTCTCTCTCTCTCTCTCTCTCTCTCCCCCTCCATTTCTCTCTTTTTCATCCCTTCACCTCTCTCTTCTCCTCTCCTCCTTTGTGCCACTCTTTCTCCTTTTCTCTCTCAGGCTGAGGTACAGCTGTGTGAGACTTCCTCAGGACTTTGGGGGCTGTCAGTGAACTACTCACTAGGAAGAAGTGTAATCCCTCCACTATTACCATCCAACTGAGGTCACCGACTGCTATTCAGTTTGTGGGTGAATTTGCGATACACATGTGGTCATTGTATTGTGTTGGTGTACTGGGGGATCCCAGTGTTTATTCAGTACAAATACACTATATGGACAAAAGTATTAGGACACTTGTTTTTTCAGAGTTTGTGCTTGGCCCCTTACTTCCAGTGAAGACATTTTGGACAATGACATGCTTCCAACTTTGTGGACCCAGTTTGGGGAAGAACCTTTTCTATTCCAGCATGACTTCCACAAAGCAAAGTTCATAAAGACATGTATGAGTTCAGAGTTAAAGCATTACTGTATACCTATGTCCATGTTTATGCTAATGGTGTTTTCCAGCACTGAAAATGGTTTCTTTCTATTTCTCTGCTGTCATTCAAGAGCAGATGATGGAGTTACTGACAGGTCTGGCAAAGTATGAGTTTAAATGGGCTGCCTGGACCCCTAAGTTTATAAACTTGTATCCTTTTGCTTAAAATAAATAATTATTTGATGGTAACCACCAAAAAGATACAAAGCTGTGGAAATCTGTATTTGTTCAGTGTTTTCCTTCTTTGGGTGTTTGCTATGAACCTTATGAAGACATAACAAACCTTTTTCTTGTTGTTGGACCACTGATAGATCAAAATGTCATATGAAAAACATTTAGTCAGGGACATTAAGACTGTTGACTGGTACTGTATGCCAGTATCATCGCATTAGTTAACCTTTTCTTTGTCCAAAATATGTGAAAACTTGCCTTTGATGCTCTAATTGGTATTTACCTCTAAGAATCCCGGCACTGTCCCAACTGTTGATCAAATAACATTCAGAAATGTCACTCTTTAAAGCATCCCAGGAGCCCCTTACAATAGAACTTAACCTCGGCGTCCACTCTCAAGTGTTAATGACAGTAGGATCAGTGGGAGACTGTCCACTGTCCTTCTCCGGTGCTTTAGCGAGTATAACATTACAGCAAACACGTCAGCATGCACACAGAAATAACACAGCATGGCTTTGTCTTTATCCTAGTAAGAAAAAAGAGAAGCCAATAAGCACCTGTTAGCATCATCACTCAGTAAGCCAGAGTACACAACAATAGTGCTACACACTCTCAGGCTCCTAAGGCCAGAGCACACTAAGACAAACACCAGCAAACCCAAACGTTTGGTTGGTCTGCTGTACCTGTGTGTGAATGTTAGGTGACTGTAGAACCTTATCACACCACTCATAGAACTTTCTCCTCTGTGTGGGACGACTTAGAGTGAACAATGAGTGGGAAGTTCTTTTTGTTTTCATTTTGCACATATTATTTTGAGTATATTTCAAGTTAGAATGCAGGGTTGTCAAAAAATAGCTGGTAATTTGGGCAAAAGTATTGGGCAAAAGTATTGGGATGCCTGACCATTACTAGGGTGACCAGATTTGGGATTGTGAAAAAGAGGGGGGGGGGTACCAGCTCGACCGTAGTTCCAGGTGGGGTTAATATGTTCTATGCGCATCTCGGACGTATCTCGGGCCGATGAATGTGTAAGTAGCTCAAAATCCCGGACGATTCTAAAATTCCGCCCGGACGCTGGACACAGGTCTCAAAAAGTGGACATGTCCGGGAAAAAGAGGATGTCTGGTCACCCTACCATTACACCAACAGTGACTTTAATGCAGCTATAACAAACTCCACTCTTCTTGGAAGGCTTTCCTCAAGATTTTAGAGCATCTGTGTGATCTTTGTGCCCTTTCATTCTGTAGAGCATTTATGAGGTCAGGCACTTATGTTGGATGAGAAGGCATGGCTCACAATCTCCATTCCAGTTCATCCCAAAGGTGCTGGATGGGGTTGAGGTCAGGACTCTGTGCAGACCAGTCAAGTTCTTCCACATCAAACTCACCCAGCTTCCCACTGTCAACTTTCCTAGATAACATGTATTATAGAAACATAATTCTATAATAGGCTGATGATAAACATCATCTAAAGCACTGAACAAACGTCACAGAGATATGGATCATTGGGCTACACCATTTCCTTTGCTGCATGGCAGTTATTGTGATGATCACACCGCAATTTCTGCTGTTACAGTAGACCTACATCCATGGTTAAGATGTAGCTACACTTTATAGACAAAAGTATCGATACAGATCTGTTTTTCAGGGTTTGGGCTAGGCCCCTTATTTCTAGTGAAGGGCAATCTTAATTCTCCAGCACACCAAGACATTTTGGACAATGCCATGCTTCCAACTTTATGGGGAAGGTGCTTTTCTATTCCAGCATGACTGTGTCCCAGTGCACAAAGCAAGCTCCATAAAGACATTACAGTCTTTCCATGGGTATCCCCATACCCATGTCCATGTTTATGCTACAGTTATGAAATGCTCACAATGCTCAAGTGGAAAAATCAGGCTGGTTCAGCAGACCTTAGTCAGTATAAGTCATCTCTGCTTCTGAAACGCCCTTGTTATGAAAATCATAAAAATGCAAAGGATAAGTCAAAGACAAAAGTGCAAAAGCTGTTTATTGTACAAGCAGAGGTTCATGAAACACAAAAACAACACGTCTTGGGGGGAAACTGCTGTAACATATTTAGCTGTAGAAAACCTCACAGCCGTTTGGAGCATCAGCCAGCAGGTTATAAGTGCGGAGGCAGTGGTCAGCAGCTGAATACAAATGCCAAAGCTTTACTCCTGGTCCTTTTCCTCCCCATGGGTGATGATGTGGACCAAGTTCTTGTAGTCCAGGTTTCCTGACACATCTGGGGGGAAAGCGGTGAACATCTGCTCCATCTGATGATGAAAGCGATATTAATGATTTTAGGAATGATGTAGAAAAGTTTTATGATGTCTCTATTGACATCTAAAATAAGATATTTCAACACAATGCTTCCAAATATTACTCAAACACACACTAACTGTACAACGACATTAGATTTGCTCCTATATTTGATTTTTGGCTGGAGGTAGTAAACTACAGGAGTGTACCTTTGTTTGAAGATTTCTGTATGTCTTTGATATGATACATGATCACACCTCAATATGAAACATTAAGGAAACATATGAAAGAGTTCCTCAGGTCTGATGCACTGGTCTTTTCTTACCTCTTCTTTAGAAAACCTATCGGCCTGTGTGGTCAGCATCTCAGTAACACTAGAAGTAACAGAGAAACAATAAGAGTTTTCATTAGAAGCTTCACTAGAGGACATAAGCCACGGCAAAGCATTCCGAATGTTTCAATATTCTCAAGCCACTCTGTATTTCTTCATATGTTGCTTCCAAAGACTCCAAAGACCAAAGACTTTTTAAAAGGAGTATTGAGGAACAGTTCTCCAGGCTTCCTGAAGGACTCTAAAAGGCTGTCATTTTCAGTCCTGTCCCTGAACCTGAACAGATTCAGATGAAAGTTTTTTGTCTGTGAGGCCACACAGTGACCTACGCATTAATCATTTAACCATAATAAAGCACATCTAACATCTAACAGTAGCAGATGATTCCAGGTATTCTGGCGGGGATCAGTATACTGGTGGTGTTGAATGCTGAGTGGTTGGAACTCCTTTGTCTAGATTCCTTGTACCTTTAAGCACTTTTCAGCCTGCCACAGTAAAACATTCATTCCATTTCATTAATTTAATCTACTCAAAATGCCAAAGATAAGACAGTTTGAAAGGAATAAAATAATATTTTGACACCAACACGGTGAAACAAGCAAAATATAAAGGGGGCAGCAACTCACTACTCCTTCCGCAGGACGCCTTTCCCCTCGGGGTCAAAGACTTTGAAGGCATTGAGGATGGTTTCTTCTGGATCAGCTCCTACAGAGGCACATTCAGTTCAGTGTTGGACGACCGTCATTTGTAATATGTATATCATTTCGACATTGATGAAGAATCAGCACAATTGTTGTTCAAACAAAGTAAGGGAAGATAACATTGTTTTGAGGTCATTTGTATTCATATGTAAATGAATGTACGTGTTTAAATTCTATAAATCACTTTTATCAGTGTTCCACATCTCAAATACTCACCTTTAAGCTTCTCTCCGAACATTGTGAGGAACACAGTGAAGTTGATGGGCCCAGAAGCTTCTTTCAGCATGTCATCAATCTCTTCCTGCTTTACATTCAGGCGTCCTGTTATTCCAGAAAGAAAGGAACAGTGGACATCCGGGTGCTTGGAATGACGCTTAAAACCTCTTACTACATTTTAGCTGGTTTAGAAAAACCACAGTCAAGGTTAAAGAGACTTAGTAAGAATCAAATGTCTTAAAGTTACTGATAATGTCTTAAAGTTACTTGTCTTTAATCCAGTTTTCTCCCCAATGCAGTTGTGACCAATCCTACCCTTTAGCTAGGTCTCCCTTTGTTTTCACACAGTGCTACCAAGCTGGGAGGGTGAAGGCTAGCACATGCTTCCTTATAGCCATTTTTTTGTGCTACTGCTAAAGTACAAGCTCAACACACTTGGAGGTCGACTCCAACTGCTAATCCTGTTATGTCAGCTAACAGACACCCTTGCTGGCTAGCATGGGGGGAAGGGGGAGAACAAGGCCCATCACACTCAAAGAGATGCTTTCTTGGAGTCCCAACAATGGATGAGCTGCTATCTTTGCTTTTTTTGAAGCACCATTTCAAAATGCCACCTGGCGCTTGTTAAAAGAATACCCCAGAGCTTTCCAACCTAATCTCAATCTGCTGCATCTGTCAAAACAAGTTTATAATAGAAGACAATGGGCAGGTGCTAAGTTTAGTCACTATAGTCACTACTCTGTATTACTTTGTCAGTACAGGAAACACCATCAAACATACTGCAGTAATTTATCAATCAATACTGTTACGGGCTGGTGTAGTGCCAAATAATAGTGCAAAAACATGCATTATTTATTACTGATACAGACTAGCTGGTATTTTTGATGCCTATACTGTTAGGTCTAGTTATCGCTTTTTTTTTATCACATCCATGCTGCTAGTTCTTAGTCATTTATTTATCTCCTTGTACACTGGTATGTTTTGGTACAGCAGATTCATTCTACACTAGACATAACATACTGGTCTCCACTTGATATCACACTTTGTTACTTGTTTTATATATTTTATATGTATAGTTAAGAGATACAGCATATACAGATCTGCAAATCTTATCTGGTTGCACTGTACATTCCTCTGTTTTGCAATGACAATAAAGAAAGGCCTCCAAGAGAGACATTGTTTTTAACGCATTGTTTTACGCTCAGTTGAAATCTCTGCCCTCAGTAGGGTGAGAAACTTGCCTAAACCAACCTAGAGCTGCAAAAGTGTCCCTCAGGTCATTTTTGTCAATGAAGCCGTCTCTGTTCTGGTCCATGATGGTAAAAGCCTGTTGACGGGAACAGAAAAAGTTCTTCAGCAGGGTCTAGTCCAGAAAGCATTTCAAGGAACATGTTTGTGTTTTTCAGCTTAATCTTTAACTGCCACTTGGAAGTGGTAAAAAAATGAAAACTTCTTCATTTGAAACAAATGTGTAATAGACGCCAATGAATGGGTACTTCAAGGAACTTAAACAATTAATTGAAATGTAGAATTCCATACAGTTTATCAAAGGTGTAGTTAACCAAAATATGTTTGTCCAACTTTTGCTTCAGGAGTATACCGCTAAAGCATTATTAGCTAACACTAGAAGACAATAATCACCTAAATGGCTCATGTCTCTTCCCTAAAAATCAGTCACCAAATCTTTTAACCTGTGCCCACCCCATCCAGTGCAAAACTGGTATTTTAGTGTATAATTTATATATTTTTTACTGAGTTAAAGAAATATACATAATAAAATGTGCCATAATTGTTGCACAGGCCACATTTTATGTTTTAGTTTTTCCAACATGTTAAATTCATCATCAACAACAACAACAACACAATAATAATAATAATCATCATCATCATCATCATCATCACCATCATCATCATCATAATTATAGTACTCATAAAGCACTTTTCAAAAACCCCAAAATGCTTCCAGTAGAGAGTATCAGACAACAGAACAGAATGACACATCAGTAAATGAAGAGACATTACAGAGGTCCGGGCATAACTGAGAATAAATCAAAGCTGAGGAAGACCATAGGCTTGAGAAACAGATGTGTTTTCAGTTTGCATTTAAACAAAGAGTGAGAATTAGACTGCTGGATATACACTACCAGTCAAAAGTTTGGACACACCTGCTCATTCAAGGATTTCCTTTGTTTTTATTATTGACTACATTGTAGATTAATATTGAAAACATCACCTATTGCTCTGATGACGCTTTGCACACTCTTGGCATTTTTTCACTCAGATTCATGAGGAATGGACCTGGAATGGTGTTTAATTAACAGGAGTT
>JBBPCY010062639.1:0-12426 GCA_037974405.1 Brachyalestes nurse
CACTCCTGACACTCTCCTCCACCCATTCCACCACACAAATCACTCCTGACACTCTCCTCCACCCATTCCACCACACAGATCACTCCTGACACTCTCCTCCACCCATTCCACCACACAAATCACTCCTGACACTCTCCTCCACCCATTCCTCCACACAAATCACTCCATAGAATCTTCTTCACTCATTCCTCCACACAAATTACTCCTCACACTCTTCTCTACCCATTCCACCACACAAATCACTCCTGAAACTCTTCTCCACCCATTTCACCCTGCCTGCACATAGTTCTTCACCTCTCTTTCAAACTTTTCACAGGTCTATCATTAAAGTCCCTGTTGGTGTGAGGGTCACACGTCCCAATACTTTTGTCCATGTGGTGTATGTCTGACAGAACTCACGTTTGCGGTTTCAGTGAACTACGTCAGTACTTACTCTGCGGTCTGACCAATCGTACCTCTTGAGGAAAACGGCGAGTTCTCCGTTGTCCAATAGCACCCCATGTGACGTCAGAGCCCTCGGCAGCCAATGGGATCGCGTGCCGCCGAGCGCCCCACTCTCTCAAGACCGAGAGCATGAGCCGCGTCTGGAGAGAGAGAGAGAGAGAGAGAAACAGAGAAAGAGAGCGGGAGCTCCTCATTCAAGCGAAGAAAAGGAAAGAGAAACGAAGGCGCGCAGACTCTTTGCGGAGCTTTTTCCCCGGCACAGCGGCAGACCGTCACGGTGCGCTCCTTCGCCACTGCGCCACGAGAGCCCTCGGTGCCAAACGCACTCACGCACTCACGCACGCACCGCACTGGGAGCTCCACGAGAAACTTTTTATTACCCTCGTTGATTTTTTTACATTTTAATTTTATTAATATATCTATTTTTAAATATTTACATTATTTATTGACCGTCGAGCGTCCTTGTGGATTGTAGGAACTGTATCGGAGGAGAGTACCAAGCAAGATCCAGTGGATTTTCTTATTTTTTTTCTTATTCCTAGTCGATTTTTTTGTTTTATTCCAAGGATTTTCTCGCAGGTGCTTCCAGCTTGGGGCAAAATGGGAGTGCTACTCTGACACCCCCCCCTCCCCCAGTCTCCTCCACCACCACCTCCTCCTCCTCGGTGTCACGGGTTTTTGCTCCACTGTAGAGGCCTTATTCCCAACTTCACATCCACCTTCACTCTCTGATCCTGCAGTTTTGGGTTCGAGGCCCTTTTACGAGGCGTTGGAAAAGGCAAAAACCATGAACTTTGGTGTCTATTCGCTGCAGTTGGTTTTGGCAGCGCTGCTCCATGCGTCTGCATTGAAGGTAGGAGCTGGGATCTGGTGTATTGGTGTGTGTGTATGTATGTATGTATGTATGTCTGTATGGGCGTCTTTTGCTGTCACATCCCGTCAATTAGAGAAGCAAAAAGCTATTCATTAATAGCTAAATTGTCCACTTCTGATCTCATTCAGCCTGATTATGTCCAAACGCCGGTCCCTCACGGCCAGACACACTGATTTAACAGTGTAATCCACAGGCATGTCTGATTTGATCCATCTGTCTGAAAGTGGAGCCGCTTATTAACCTGACACTGCTTACAATGGGCCTGCCATCAATAAGGCTGTATTTACACCGGTTCCATCTGTAATAGGCCACACAATAAAGATTTAACAAAGGCTCCTTCCAGCACAGCATGAGAATTTAAAGCCCCCTGTGGAAATTTCCATCTATTGATGCAGAGCATTTCAAGAAGGTGCTTGGGTTAAAGCAATAAGATCACTTTCACCTCGGCCTGCAGTGTCCTGCTTAGACAGCACTATTCCCCGGCATGACATGTTCACCTCATTCATGACTCTAATCCTCTGCTGCGAGAGCCACTTTTCAGTTCAGACTAAAGTTCATCCTGCGACCTGTAGCTGCCTTCTGCCTAACGCATTATTAGAAAAGCTCCACCAGTGTACCGGTCCTCAGAGTGCTGGTCTGTATTCAGATTATTTAAATAATGTGGCAAGTGATGATAAGTCAGTCTTGTATTTAAAATTTATTTAAATTTGAAACGAATTCTTTCCCCTTTCCTGGTTAATGTTATGGTTTGGTAGAGAAGAGCAGTTTCAAATGCCTCATGGCATGAACTAGTCAGTTAGTCTCTATTGTATGATCACAGGCGCCCAGCACAATGCTGGTGCAATATCTGAGCACTGTTGCACCAGGCAGGCTGTACACCTGCAGGAGTACAGCGCTGTAGCACTTCTGAATGAGAACCTACAGGCTTGCTCCTTCTCTTTCTTGCCCTGCTCCTTCTTGTGCAGGGTTAAGTTAACGCGTGTCGTGTGGATTTCACTCTTAGATCAGCCCGCTGGCCACTGTAGATGATAATGGAGGACCGGTGGCAGCGGCACGATGAGGCGGGAAAATTGACAAGGGAGAAATGTTGACACTTTAGAGCCTGGGATTACAGCCTACATGAGAATGTACAAACAAACTATCACTTTTATCAGATAATTCGATGTTAAGTCATTTACACAGCATAAATCATATTTTTAATGAAAGTATTTCTTCTAAATTTTCCCCAGATGCCATTGTGTTCTCAGATTTTGCCCCGTTAGACTTGGCGTGCAACAGGCAAAAAGAAAAGCTTATTTCAACTCATTTACGGTTTAATTAACACATTCCTAGCGTGCTTGATGGCAGAAATAGACCTAGCCTACTTTTGAAAGACACATTTTAATAAGCCGTTGCTTTTTTTTTCCCCCTCTACAGGCAGCACACATACCTAAAGAGGGAGGGAAAAGCAAAAATGAAGGTAAGTGGCCTGCTAAATGGACCCCTCAAGCCTTTTTAGCACAGACTCTTTGGTTATTGAGAGATGCAACTTTTTTTTCCCCTTCTTTGACCAAATATGTTGAAGCCGCTGCCCCCTTGCGAACATGTTTGGAATTACAGCCCTGTGGTAATGAGGCATAGTTCTGAGGCAAAGTCTCAATCCTAGGCTATATGTTTGGCGAGCAGTCAACTAGACCCTTTTTTTCATTCACCATTCAGTTCCCTTTACTTCGAGAATGTTGTGTCAGGCCTTGGTTAATCATTCGCTTGTTCGCGAACAAGGACAGGAATTTTTTCCATTCTTTTTCTTTTTTTTTTTTTCCGAGCACTGTCAAAACAAATAATTTACTGTATGGTGACAGCCTTGGCAGGAGGCAGCGGACGGGGCCGTGTTTGTTTATTAGTGATGACAGTGCTCGTCTGGTTTGTTCGTCAAAGTTTCCCCAAGGTCACATTCACTGGTCGATTGTAGATCTGTCTGGCTTTTGAGGTGAGGGTGACCCACTACAAAGCTGGACCCCTGGATATATATTTGGCTATTCCGTCCACTGTTTTTGACTTGATCTCCTGAGTTTTGTAGTGGCCCCATGCAGAGTAACTGGGTTGTAATTGCTTTTTTGTGAACTTTTTTTTTGTATGCAACAACAACACACTGTTGTTGTTGTTGTTGTTGTGGTTGATGTTGTTGTTCACAGTGGTGGCACTTGTTTGGGTTGAGCCACTTTGCATGGCTGATGTTTTCTGGTCCTGTAAGACCTCCTGTGGAGGTGTGATATTCCACTGGCACTGCAGTTACATATTAAATTATGTGTTGCAATGGAAGTGTCAGTGTCCTCTCGCAGGGCCGAGGTATTGCTAAGTCTGGAGTGTGGCATGTCTACGTCCTGTTAAACAAAGATGCTAGTATGCAGACAGACGTGTATGTTGGTGTCTTTGCAGTCAACTAAAGAGACAATTTGGCCGAAAATGCCAGCGCTGCTGATATTCAGTGAAAGCTGGGTCAGTTTGTATGGCCTGCTAGCTCTCATGGACATTTGCTGGGTGAACTGTCCTATTGAAACGAGCGACCATTTGCTCGCCAGGCCAGCATTCTTTGGCGTATAAATGAAGGCCCAAATTGGTCAGTTAACACAGCAAAAAGGTGTTAAAGGCCGGAAAGCGTCTTCTCTGCCTCAGAGACGTCCCGGGGTGGGCTTATATTCTAAGGTCGAGGGCAAAGGTGAAGCTTGGCGCCACAGCGGGTCACAAGGTGCTGAGGTCACATGGACGAGGGTGGGGAGCCGCTAGGACGGGGCATGGACCCTTTTGGAATGAGGGAGGATGGGGTTCGCAAGGGGCACAGGGCATGTGTGTGTGTGGGTGCCTCTCTGAGCGGGCTTGTATGGTCAAACATCTCGGACAGTCCCACTTAAGTACAATTAAGGCCCTCTTCTGTACAATAGGCTTTTGTGGAGTGTTGAGCCACACAGATCTTTAGCATTGTTTCTTTGCTAATCTGGCTTTCGCGCTGGAGCTCCGCTCAGGAAGTGCTCGTACCTGACTGTCGCACAAAAAGAGCCAAGAGTGTGGCGGAATTGGCAGCGTGCATGGGAAGCAAAGAGAAACATGAAAAGGTAGAAGCGACAGGACAAAGGGCAGGTTATGTACAGGGAGCTGACATTGAGTAATCCCAGCTATTCAGCATGGCCTGTTTGCAAGGTAATAGCGCACTTAATGGCTGAAAGTCAGGTTGGTGGTTCAAGGACAAGAGCTACTGTAGGACATATCAGGGGGTTAGAATCTCTGCATTCGAATGCATCGGTCTGAGGGTGGCGACTCATCTGCATAGACCCTGGAATATTAAGATTTAATAACTGATTATAATCTACGAACAGTCATGTTCAATAAAATATGCAAATAATATATGACCCATTTGTAATAGTTATCAGTTTTCAAGCTTGTATTGTCTATATTCCACTACTGTGAATGATATTTATAATCAACTGGGTTATAAATAAAACTGTGGTCAGTGAGAGATGTACACTTTTACGCTCTACACATTCTCATGTCTTGATTTTATCCTCTCACTGCAGTTGTTCCCTTCCTTGAAGTCTACAAAAATAGCGAGTGTAAGCCACGAGAGGTTCTCGTGGACATCATACAGGAGCGTCCGGAGGACGTGGACATCACCTACATCCCGTCCTGCGTCGTTCTCAGCCGCTGTGCGGGCTGCTGCGGAGATGAAGCGCTCGAGTGTGTTCCTGTGGCGACACGAAACGTCACCATGGAGGTGAGCGGCCCAGTGATTAGTCAACAAGGCCAAAGTCTTGGATCATTCACAGGCTTTGATGCAGTGGCTCTATAATCAGAACCAGAAAACTTGATTGATCTCGGAGGAATTTGCTTATGTTACGGGAGACAAGAACTATATAAAATATAAAAGTCTACATAAAACCAGTAAAAACTTTTTAGATGGTTTTATGGTTATCGTGGGTGCCAAGCATTGGATCCACAAGTCAGTTCTTCGCTTTCTACATATATACACAGTTTACATGTTAGGTTTATTGTAGTCACTATAATTCATTTAACTGATGGATAATAAGCTTAAAAAGTGCATCAAAACTGCAGTTGTGATGTATAGGCAAAGCATGTATATGGGAAACCTAATTTAGGTTGATTTCAAACGCACACATACATCGTATGTTTTATATTTGTATTCCATTATATATTATGTAGTATCAAAGTTATAACTACAATTTCAACAGATCATTTAGAGCGAAAACCGAGCATAATCCAAACCGTTACCAATGGTCTGCATGTTAAACTGCCCATAGCCTTATGTCTGTTGGCCTTGTTTAGCATGGGAAAGGTCCAGTGGCGTGTGAGCTATGTTGTTTACCCCCCTCTCACTCAGTTTATGCCCGTGTTTGTGTGCTCAAAGTCTCCCTCGCCTGCAGCCAAGGCCAGGCACGGCGAATAATAACGCCACACGGCCTCCTGTTGCTCAGAGCTGTTGGTCTGAGATTGATGAATCATTCAGCAGAGCTCTGACTGAGGTCAAAGGGTGGCTAGAGAAGCTAATAGGTGCTGTGGAAAAACAGACACACACACACCTTCTCATCATGAATTTCTTATCAAATGTCACGTCTCTCCGCAGGTATTAAGATTGAAGCTCAGCAAAACGCAGCATAACTATCTGCTGACTTTCACAGAACACACGGATTGTCGATGCGGGTAAGGAGCTTTGAAAGGTCTCAAAGAAATGGTACAATTTGGTTAAACAAAACAAAGAAAAGATCTTTTATGTATTATTATTATTTCTCTTTTCAGACCAAAACAAGAAGTCAAAGAAAAGAAAGAAAAGTAAGTAAAGTTTGGCTACTGTGTGTGTGTTTCTATGTGTGTGTGTGTGCGAGATCGTATGCGTGGCTGTCGAGTATTAGCAATACTGAAATTAGACCCATGACATTTGTCTTTGCTGAAGACTAGAATGACTTGAATCCGGATGACCGGTTAGGATTGACAATTAATCTGACAATGAGAAGCAGTTGGCTGGACACACTGCTATTAGTGAGCCACTGGGTGACCAGCACTGATGCTCGTGCTAATGTTGGTGCTGAAGGGGCTTCGCCGTTGGCGTCCGGTGGTTTTTGATGGAGATCAGCTGGAAGGTTCCAGCATTATATCATGTTCAGGTTGTTGAATCGGCTGCCGGGGCAAATAGATATTTAAGACATCCTGACACGATTCCAAAGAGTGGACTGACCAGCAGATTGACTGTCCTCAGTGTCACGCCAGGCCAGTAGGAACGAACTGTAGGGTCTTAGCCTCTTCTGTACGTTTCATCACTGCATTTTCTTCCATCGCGGTAGAGGTGTTAGCAGTTTGTGATCCTTGTGACGTGTTAGCAGTTTGTGATGAAAGGGTGTATGTGTGAGTGTGTGTGTGTGAGGAAAGGACCTCACACACACTCAGGCAGCTGCCTCATACTGACCCTCGGCTACTTCCCTATTCTAATCATAGCCACAGGTGCCATGCTGTGCTGTTAACCCAATTTTATTTTTAGTGTTGGAAACCAAGGCTGATCTCAGGACAGTCGGTGTGCTTCTGCACCCTTGCTTTTTTGACACTGTTAGGACAGAGTGGGTGTTTGTTTGCGTGTACATGCGATCATCCGTGGGTCAGGGAAGGCACCTTGTTTGATGAGTGGCCTCTGTGTGTTTGTGTGTGTGTGTGTGTGTGTGTGTGTGTGTTTGTGTGTGTGTGTGTGTGTGTGTTCGTGTGTGTGTGTGTTCGTGTGTGTGTGTGTTTGTGTGTGTGTGTGTGTGTGTGTGTGTGTGTGTGTGTGTGTGTGCATGGTGCATGTTCAGAGATGGATCAGGTTAGCTGGGTGGCTAAATCAAATCCTCTGCTTATAGAGCCAAATACAGGATCCTCCCAAGGCTCCTCCCCCTGCAGCTCCTGTGCACGTACACACCCCATCCCCCACCATTCAGCCTCCGATTCACGAGCTCAAGTTCACATCCCTGTGCTTCGATTCTTTCATTTAAGCCAATCAAACACACACGCCCACACACGCATGCACTCGGAGGCAAGGCTGAATCGAGTCCAGGGCTTTTTTCAAGCAGGGCTTGATCCCATTTTTGTTTTAAAGTGATAGTTTTGCATTGGTGCCACATGGCTAATGATGCTAAAACGCAATATCTAAATAAACATTGTCCCAAGCGCTTGCCATTCACAGGCTGAGACTATATGACCTTATTATGCTATACTGATCTTCAGCATGTCATCCAGTGTGAGAAACCGCATAAGCAAGAATATTTAAAGTAAGTGCGTGATGAATTAGGTGGTGCCAACTGATGTGGGATCAGCTAGACATGCAGACATGGCATAAAAATAACAAAGGAAGCTCAGGTCTCTGCTGATTGACTACATTCGGGGTAGGGTGGGGGGTTGTGTGTTGGGAGCAGGGGGGTGTGAAAATTTGATTTTTTTCCCCTTTAAGCCCACCAAGTATGGCATAGCTGAATGCTTATTTCAAGCATTTCATTTCAACTCCTTTTGTTGTCATTGAAAGCCTGTGCATGCGTGTCGCTGTCCTCACTTAGATGTCCTTTTCTGCATTATTCATGTTTTGCAGAAAACCCAGAGAGGGCAAAGGACTAAAAAAGGGAAAGAGACAGAGACTCGGAGGCCCCAGGCCCCAGGCCTATAGGAGCGGCCTCGCTCCTCTGCAGCCCGGCCCTGTTTGCCTCTTGCTTGCGGGTTTTATGTTAGCAGAGTGCGTGTGGTCCTCCTGACACAGAGTGCTTTCCTCTCTCTGCTGCGTGTTAGCATGAGGCCAGCGCAGGGCCGCGGCTCAGGGGGCGCAGGAGAGGTAAACTCGGGTCTCTTACCTTGCATGGCTGCTGCTGTGGCTTTTCCGACCCCTGGGGCTTTCCCTACTGTTTGCTGATCTGTGCTGCTTTTCTCTGTGATCAATATCCGCAACAGGGTCCCCGATGAGGCCCCTGTGTGTTTGAATGTGGGCTGATGATTCTTATGCTAAGAGCATGCGCTAGGGCTCCGCAACCTTTAATTTACTGTGAATCACAGTTTTACAGCTTATAATTGAGAGATTTGACAACGAAAGTCCTCTATAATGTAGTATAACGTTCATGTGATCCATGGGTGTGTCCTGACAGATTGTAATACACAGCAGGAAGCGTAGGGGGCGGTATGAGTTCCATTGTTTCAGTTCTTGCTTGTTATACAGATGAAAAGGTTTTAAAAGGTTTGTCTTTGTCCAACTGATCTCACCATTCCCCGCTCGGGAGGGATCTCACACCATTTTAAGGACCGTTCATGCATGTCATGTCCCAGTAATTTTTTGAAAAGTTTGCATGGCTAGCTGAACAGCTCACTGCTTTCCAAAGGCATGTTAAAACTGAAACGAATGATCGTGGCTGGAAAAAGGAAAAGAGCCTCAATTCAGTTGATTACTCGATCTTTTGAATTGGTGTAGCCCCTTTTCAGGCTGGACAGAATGGAGGTTTGTTTGGGTCTCTGAAAGGCGCCTCCGGACCCCTCTGTGTTTGATGTGTGTGTGTTTATGTGGTATATGTGCTATAAATAAAGATATCTGTTGCATCTATTGACACCATGAGGTGTAAATGTGAAATCGCGTAGGCGCTCATGATATTGTAGCGTATATGGTGTCCTACACTGATTTTGAACTGAACTGAGGTGTGGCAGTTCATGGGCTTGTTTACTAAGTGAAATCTGGTTTGAAACATTTTATGTGTATGTGTATGTGTTTGTGTGTGTAAAAGTGTGTACCAGAAGAGATCTCTGTATTCTCTTGTGTTTATTATGACTATAAGTACTGCACTATACTGAAGCAGTAGTGAGGTATATGTGTTTGAGTGTGTATGTAGATGTGTGTGTGTGTAAGTGTATGCATGAACTGGTGCTTTTTTCATCACGCATCATGGTTGCTCACCTTCATTTCATTACTGGACTAAAAGACTGTACTTTGATATCCAGGAACAAAGATGATAATGATGATGAAGAGGATGGATGAATGAATGAATGAATGAATGAATGAATGAATGATGGTATGGCAATGGACATCTCTATGAGAGAAAAGGACAGTATGAGTAGGAGTGGGCGATGGGACCGAAATGTAAAATTACAATATATAAAGACATTTTCACAATACACATGTATCATGATGTTTCTTTTTTCTGAGTTATGGAAATCATTTTGAATGGACAGAATGCGACAGCAATGCCATGCAAAAAAAGGAGAAAACTTGAAAAACTGTACTATTAATACACTGCGACTGTCATTATTATTTGTTTCAAATCAATTAAACAATTTGTACAAAGTATTCAAATTGACAGTGTGCTTTGTAAGCATGGTCATGTTTAGCAGATTCTCCACAAGGGGGCGCTGTTAGGACTCACTGAAAGAGAGGAAACCCACACCAGCAGGATCTCGCGAATGCATGCTCCTTTGTAGAAATGTCATGAGGTAAAATAAAACATTATGAGTTGGGTATATTGCTTGATTAATCATCAAAATAATCGTTAGATTACTTGAATACTCAGTTACTAACATAATCCATAGCCACAGCCCTACAGTGATATTTATTTTCATTTAAAGCTATAAAGAACAAAAGTAAATATCAACCAGTTGGTGAAAAGTAATCATACAATCAGCTACTTGTCAAGCAGTTTTTTTATTAGAAATACTGAAGGTACTTGTGTATTGTGATGTAATTTCCAATAATGATGACCTCTTGTCACATCACCCGCCCCTACTCTCTGTATGTGTATGTGTGTGTGAGAGCTGAGAAAAGACACTGGCTGGGTGTGTGCGATGGTGCATGAGACCACCTCTCTCTTGCTGTCTACAACGCTTAAGACCTATAGCTTAGACACCTCTCTCTCTCTCACACTCTCTCTCTCTCTCTCTCTCTCTCTCTCTCTCTATGTCTCTCTGTCCCTCTCTCTTCCTTTTTGCTTCTCTTGCAGCCGCTGCGAGCCTTGCTCAGAGAGAAGGAAGCGCTTGTTTGTGCAGGATCCTCTCACCTGCAAATGTTCCTGCAAATTCACACAGTTACAATGCAAGTCCAGGCAACTTGAGTTAAACGAAAGAACTTGCAGGTTTGTTTATGAATGTTTATGATAAACACAGTGTTGTTGTTTTTTTTTTTTCCTCTCGAGCTGCCGTCTGTCTTATCTCACCCTATCCAAGCTTCTGTGTGTGTCTTTCTGGCTTTTATTTTCTCTCCTGCCGAGAAATGCATGCTTATCACGTGCTTGTAGGATTTCGTGCCGTGTTCAATTTTTTTCCGGCCTCCTTTCTTTGAATGTGGGTGTAAAATGATTCGCCTCTGCCTCATGTGCATTTCCGGATTACGATTCGACATCATTGCTTGATTGTCAGAATTTAATTCAGCACAGTGATAGAATTGGGAATTTAAAGCTTAAAGGGCCCATATACAAGACTTTCAGATGTATTTTTCCTCCCCTTAGTGTAATAATGTTTGTGCTTTTGCATACTGGAAAGGCATCGTTTCTAATTACAACTAATTATAAAAAATAATGCATTTTTACATGACCAGTTTCACTTCAAATCCTTTAAGGCTCTAAATGTTCTGACTGGCTGCTCTGTATTATGCCTACTTCAAAAAGTAGTCCAGACTGAAACACTCTTTATAACTTTAATGAAAATGGGTGAGGATATATGCTCAAAAAGCAGAAAGATGAATAGATGGATGGATAGATTTTCTTTGACATCACAAATACAGCAAATATAAAAAAATGAGGGAAAGTCCATGGTATGGGCCCTTTAATAACGCAGGACTGTTCGTCTTTAGTAGGTTTAAGAGGCTGAAAGTATTGTAGGAATGCCATGACATCATATTCTGACAACAAGCAATACAGGTGTTTGTGTGTGTGTACGTGTGTGTGGTTATGTGTGTGTGTGTGTGTACGTGCTTCAGACTGTGAATGTCTGAGCGAGAGAGTGAAACAGGCTGTGATTTAGTGAACATATGCATACGTGTGTGTGACTGTAGGACTTTGAGATGCCACTGTGTGATGGAAGGCCATCACTCATAAACATCTCTGAGTAATTGAGGCTTATCTAATACACTCTACTGCATCACCCATAGAAACGCTATGGGAGAGCGTATTATGGTTTAATTACTGATGATGCTATATTACGTTGCTATAATCAGTAGGCTGCAGCGTGTAACCGCTCACTTGTCAAAGGACTAATACCAGATTGTGCTTTAATTCCAAACCTATCTGTGTAGCTGTTGGAAAATCAAAGGGCTAACAAATCGAAGAAGAAGAAAAAAACTGTGTCCATGCTATTTGCTTCTCATCGTTGTGATTTACCCTAACGGTGCCATTGCAATCTCATCTAGCTGTCTTTTTAGGGTGTATAAATAATTGCGCGCACTGTTTTTATTCCTGAGACTGATTCAGGGCAGGCCCCACCACACTGTATATTCAATTTGTGGCCTATAAAGAAGCAGTTGAGCAACAATTTACACTGTTTTTTGCTCCTTAACCCTTAATGTAGCCAATTCCTATCTACAGATCTCATCTTTAGTGTTGGTTATGAGTGGCTACTGCAGTAAACATGATAGAAATGGGGGGAAAAAAAGATATGCAGACAGGTTTAAGGCCTCAGAACAGCTCCTTTTATTTTTAAGATGGCCTGTATTCATTTTCAGGGATGGCGTACAGTTTCAGAAAGCACATCATAAGCAGGTCTATTTAAGATTAGCTTGACCCAATTGTGTCCTGATTCGGCATAAAGGTGCCTAACCAGGTAGGTCAGCTAAGAATTTCTCACACCTGGCTCATAGGACATGTATGAAACGCATCAGTGTGGGTGTGGCCTCACCAGAATCAGACAGCTGTGATTGGCTCCTCCTTTCAGTAGTCGCTGACCAGTGCCTTGTTTCTGTTTCGCTTCGTTTCAGGTGTGACAAACCAAGAAGATGATCAGTCTGGACATCGGTGGACACCGAAATGTATGAAGGAATACTTTTTCTTGGCACTTTCTCAACCTGTGGACCATACTGCATAACACCACACCAGAAAAAAAAGACAGTGAACACGGCGCGTTCTCCCAGTGTATATTTTAAA
>JBBPCY010062669.1:0-12424 GCA_037974405.1 Brachyalestes nurse
ATGAATTTTTTCCAGATTTGCGATTAACTCGTTAATTGTAATTAATCACTTTACAGCCCTAATATATATATATATATATATATATATACACACAAACACGCACATACACAAAGTGTATAAATCAACAACACAATATAATAAAAAGGATTACAGAAATGAATACAACAGAGTGTACATAAAGTGCAGTTGCAGTCCTGTAGTGTGAAGCAGTG
The DNA here is from genome assembly GCA_037974405.1 of Brachyalestes nurse. Lineage (NCBI taxonomy): Eukaryota > Metazoa > Chordata > Actinopteri > Characiformes > Alestidae > Brachyalestes > Brachyalestes nurse. The sequence continues at coordinate 213 of JBBPCY010062669.1, forward strand.
TGACAGTTCAACTGTTTAGGAGGGAGAAGGCGAGGGGAAAGAATCTGTTCCTGTGTCGTGTGGTCCTGGTCTGAAAGCACAGCCCTGTACTAACATAATTTATATAGCTTTGTAGAGTGAGGCACCTATAATTCTCTATGACCAGGGTCACCAATCTTAACTGCTGCAGCTGCAGGTTTTCATTTCAGCCAAGCAGGAGCATAGCCCTTTTGCACATAAGACGTGGGGACAAGGTTCAGGTTGATGGACATTGTAGCACAAGCTATTTTAGATTTGTGTACTAAAAATGCATTTTACTTTAACTTCCATCAGTAATCATCAGTACTTCTTCCGTAAACATGTGGTAAATACAAGTATAAGTATGAACACGTCTGATTTTCCAAAAATGTTTCTCAGTCAGTGGCATTATTTCATTATTTTTTAATTGTAAAGCTTTTATTGGGGGCAGGATATTGATTATGCTGCTAAGACTGGTTCTCAGCACTCTTCTCCTGGACATTAGCTGTTTTACTATTCTAACAAATCCACTTAGAAGGGTTTTGTTAATTTTTCTAATGAGCCCATGGAGATGTCTTCCTGTACGGGACAATGATCATGCATAAATCAAAAAATAATTGTGTTCCTGTCTGTCCACATACACTCCTATTCTAGAAAATGTTGCTGCTTTAGAAATCCGGGTCTCTTTGTTATTGTGCCAGAATGAGCAACTAAAAGGAGAGCAGGCCAGTCTCATCTTTCTTTCCTGCTGATGTTGTTGTATGGCACAGCTATACCTACACCTTCTCTCCCACTCCATTCAGCCTCCCAGTAACACCGTCTCAGCACACTCTGTCTGCAAATAACCTGGAGGTAACTGTCAAATTTTTCTGGATGATCAGGATACGGTTGGAGTATGTTGCTGTTGGTTACTGTGGACTTCCATCGGACAGACAGAGGAGTTTATTTGCAGTGTTTGGGTCCAGTGTGAGCTTACAGGAATCTGATGGTTATCAAAAACATTAAATTTATACATGACAAACAAAACATAATTTTCTCCAGTTCCATTACTGGATGCTACTTTTTGTGGGTGTTCTTTTTCACTCATGACCATATAGTTATTAGAGTGTGTGTGTGAGAGTGAAACAGAGAGAGAGAAACCACAGTGTGTTAAAGTTTTTATGGATGTATGTATGCTTTTTTCTTCAGGATTACTACTATAAATAGTAGACATTCTGTTTCTTGCTTTCGCAAGAGTTGTTGTTTACAATTTACGCCAATGAAACTCAAATGAAATGAGAGAGAGAGAGAGACAGAGACAGAGAGAGAGAGAGACAAAGACAGAGACAGAGAGATACTTACATTCTAGAAACTCCATTCTGCTTATGGGTTCAGGAAGAGGATTTCTCTGGACTTCCATCAGTGGACAAATTACTGCAACATGTCATTGTTCAAAATGTTTAAACATTTTTGCTTTTTTAATTGTTGTTAAAGGTGATGTGTAGGAATCAAATGTCCTAATATAATTGCTTCTTGCCTCCTCTGAAGTAAAAAGTGTTGAAAATGACCTCTTCAGTTTCTTTGTGTGGTTTTAAGATAAAGTTTTAGACAGTAATGTTCATTCGCCCAACTTTAAGAACTGCATTTATCAACATTTCACTGGACATTGTAATTAGTTAATTTGCTTACCTTCTATCAACCCTTTTTCTAGTTCTTTAACAATACTTTCTCTTTATTACAGAAGGGTTCCACCATTTTCCGTAACTGAGAAACGGGCTTTACAATATCCTCAAAATAGAGGAGGGGACTGGTGGTGATGGGTGAGACTGCAGATCCAAGAGAGACTTGAAACTCTACAGGGAGAAAAAGAGACATGAGTCAAAAGAGTTGGAAACAGAAAAACATGAGTATGAAAAAATCTATGTATTGACGCATAATATTTTCATAATATATGTTTTGAGGTTTACCCTGTAGTTTTTTATCAATATTACTAGGCAAGAATATTGATCTCAAATCTGCATCAGGGTTAGGGCCATTTATGAATTTAATTGAGATGCAGAAATTGGAATCAGAATTAGAATTGCATGCAACTAAAGGGAAATGGAATTGGAATTGAATTGGAATGTAAGGAAACAGAACTGAATTCATATAAACTCCACTTATTAAATAGAGAACATTAAATTATATGAATCACATAAATGACAGACATATAAAATAAATACAAGAGTGATGTAATTTCTCCATCTTATGCATGTTAATTTGTCAAATAACTTTTATTTCTTTATCAAGAAAAACATGAATGCATTTTGCATTTTGCACATTACAGTCCATAACAGCATTTTCCTGAATGAGATACTTCCATTCTGCATTTCGTGCATGGTGAAGGTTCATAACCCAGGAGTATAAATGAAGGCCAATTAAGGCCTTTGTTAAAGGTTTGGACATTGGACATTGTATGTTTGTTACGTTGTATGATTTTGGACAGTTTGTGATCTCATTTGTGTATGAACTCTGGACTGTAATGTTACCTTTGAGATTTAAAATCACTGTATAACTGGAAATTGATGACATTTGAAGAATGATGACATTTCTGTAAAGACCTTTGTAAAGGATCATTTTTATGATTCCTACAACTTCAGGAAACCACAGTGCAGTATGTAAGCATTGTGTTTTACCTGGTCATGGATGCAGCAACTTTAAATGGCTTCTTCAAGTAAGTACTTGTACTTAGTCATTCTTGCCGTATCTGTTTCTGCTTTCAGGTTGGCTTCAAAGATATATAGACCTGAGAGATGCAGGCTAAGTGATATCAGGATGTAAGAACACCGGTACTGGTACTGTAGTTTAACACCGACTTGCAGGTGATGCAGGTCTCCTTGCTGTTTGTGTGTCTAGAGTGAAGTATCTCCACACATGTGATGTGTGTCTGTGTTCTCTGCTGCATATCTCTCGTATTGTGGTCTCGTCTTGTGGTCTCGTGTTTACATTCCTCTCGTGCCAACGGTACTGCCCTTTTTATGGAGGGACTATAATAATTGCTTAAGTCACAGAACGCATGTCAGCGTCAGCCAATCAGAGGCACAGAAAAACACTCGACTACTCGACTTCTCTCAGGAGTATAGACACTGTATTAGTATAAACATTGCATTTTAATCTTCATCAAGGCACCAGCATCAGTTATGTACTACCCACTAATCATTCATTAATTGTTCATATACAGTTTTTACTATTTAATTTACATAAATGACTTTTACTGTTCACGTGGCTGCACACGGGTCACCCTGTTCACCCTATTCTGAATTTGTGTGAATTCAGATGGGCTGGTCTAACACTGATGTTGATGAAAATGTAGAAAAGAATATCTTTTGTGAGAACATTTGCCAGAATTTTTGTCCTCCTTAATTTAGTCATGTCCATGTCCAAGCAAGGGCTCCCCAAGTCACCCAGTACCACGATAACTCTGTGAGAGTGAAAGGCTAGGATGTACTTCCTCCGAGTCACCACTTCTTTTTAAACTGCTGCCAATGAAACAGCATCAGACATCTCAATGGACTTGGAGGAGAACACTAACTGACGATAGCAATGTAGTGAGCACTGGAGTGCAAAAGGAGCCAATGATGAGCCAAAATTAAGAAAATTCACAATTTAATCAAGGAACAAGAGCCCTCAAGTTCAATTTTCTTTCACATAAGAGGGGATCCTTTTACTCTTATGGATTATCCTGGATACCCCAGTCTGAATCCCTCTGTTACCTGGAGGAAATTAAGGTGATCCTCTATGTGTGAAAGCTGTTCCATCTCGGCATCTCTTCTTTTCAGCTCAGCAATCTCATGGTGCAGATGCTCCACAAGTCTTTCATCTCGGCTCACTGCAGCCTTCTCTTGAACTCTGATCACCTCTGTCACCTCACAGCGTCTTCTCTCAATGTAACGAATCAACTCAGTGAAGACCTTCTCACTGTCATCGGCTGCTGCTCGTGCAGCACGCTGTTAGACGTTATGGACAGAGAAGGAGCTCTATTCTCTATCGAGGAGCTCTATCCAGTAGACACACAATCATACAACAGCCTTTGAGATGAAACTGGTTTAATCAGCACAGTATGTTTAAAATTAGCATGTAAGTTTAAAAATAATTATATTTTATGTATTCAATAATATATTCAAAGTGTTGAAGGATTTACATGTAGCACTCATATATCCTTAAGCCTTAAATCCATACAAAACACATCATGATACGGTTCAGGTGATATGAGGAGTGTCTACTCTCCCAAAGTTGGAAAGAAACTTACACCACTGACTAGAACAAATGCAGAACACTGAACACAAACCAGACAATGAAACCCAGGGACAAACAGGGAAAATATTTAGAAATCAAACAATACAAGACTGAGAACAAAGGATGGGACAATGAACACAGACAAGAAAGATGGGAAAAGATAAAGACTAGGAGGGGTTACAAACAGCACACAGGTGAAAAGTGGCAGAAATAGCTAAGGAGATGAAACTGGGACAGAGATGTAGGAGAGCAGAACCTGACTGAGGAACATTGTGTTTGTACATTTTTTATTGGGTTTCAACAAATACCACACAGGTTTGAAAGGTCTGTTTGAGATACCTTAACAACTCAGTGCAGTTAGAGGCAAGAGTATAATGAGTCAGGCATGCCATTTGCTTGATGCAGTCTCCATTTCTATTCTTGCTCCAGAGCTAATCTAAAGAAGCAAATTTTAGACTCCAAACATGGCTGATCACATTTGAGGGGACAGTTTAGACATACCTTTGGAGAGTTCCCTGGCATTCTGTCAGAGAAGGCTTCGATCACTGGAATTGTTGTCCATGAAACAAACTGAAATTGCTTTCTTGGTCAGACTTATGTTGCATTCATGTCAAAGACTTTCACTGGTGTACTTTCCTGAACAAGTTGTTGATGTATTAAATGAAAATGGAGCAACCATTATAGTTTTGAGTGGTGGATGAAAGCCTTAACTGACCTTGTGAGACTGTACTGCTTTCCGGAGCTCCTCAACTTTCTTTTCTCTGTCCTGGATCATCTGCTGAGTTTTTCTGTCCATCAGCTGCTTCTGTACAAACAGAATGGAAAATGTATAATCAGTGTAATATTTGTATGGCTTTTGTTATAAAGTGCTTTGATATCATTCGATTAATATTGACATAATTTTTTAGTCCCTGATGTACAGTGTTGGGCAAGTTATTTTAAAAAATGTAATTAAACTACTGATTACTGATTACTCCCTTTAAAACGAATCAGATTACTAATGTGATTACATTACACATTACACTACACATTACACATTAGATTACATTAGTTACATTACTAGTTACTTCCCCACCCTCTAAAAAACTCTAAAAAAGTCAGCTCAAACACACTCTCGCATTTAGGTCTCCCATGGATTACGTCACGCGTGCGACTGTCAGACAGACGTCTGCCGGCAGCTGACAGGTTATGTGAATTATTATTTCTGTTTTTGCAAAATAGATGTTAAAGCACTTGATTTTTTTGGTAACGCCAGTGTTGTGCCAGTTCACACTGAAAAAGAACTATTTAAAAGTTCATTTCATTCAAAAAAAATGTACTAGTTCACATTTATCGTTTTTTTTTAAATTTAAAACCAAGTTCACAGCTCAAAAAATGAACTAGTTCACGTTCATTCGGTTTTTTTTACATTTTCAATACAACATCCTTCTATTTTGAACCTCCTTTAATCTTCTCCTTCTATCCGTCATACCACTGAACAATCACAGACAATTTTGAGGTTGAGAATAGATCTTACCACTTAGGCAACGCATCATGTTATACTGAAAGTGAAAAAAACAAGGTGCAGGTATACGGCAAGCGGCCACCAGGGGTCACTCTAGGTTTATTTTGGGGTTTTGTTTTAGAGCTTTTATTTTGACAGCTATGTTTCATTTGTAGTTAAGTCACAGCTGTGTTTCATTTGCAGTTATTACTTGTGTTTTGGTTTTTGGTTGTTGGGGATTGGGAGTTGTGTGTTGAAGGGGCTTATGTTCTGTCTTTAGTTGTGGGTTCACCGACACCTTATCTGGGATGTGTTGATGCTTCTGTTTTTGTTTTGTTTGAAAAGGAAACGAATCGGCCCTGTCTTTTGTTTACATTCTCTATTAAATAAAGCCTGACAGGAAAATGGAAAGCAGTATCCATGCCTCCTGCTTCAAAACTACACGACCAGCCGTGACAGTATACTGTATATGGAAATTTTATTCAGACAATATTAACACAAAATGTAAACGATACATGTCTGCCTGAAATGCAACATTCAGAAAATATCTTTTAAAGTGTTTTAGAAACTGCATTCGAACTAAAATTAACCAAAACGTGTGGTTTTCCACATCTAAATCTACATCGATTTCCTTAAAAAACGAACTAAAATATTTAAACAAACTGCCTTCTGTAGTCCGAACTCGTAGCACCAATCATGCTAGCCTGATCAGTAGTGATGTGTCATGCTCTCTAAGAGCCGATGCTTTGTGGTGAACCAGAAGAGCTGATGCTTTGTGGTGAATCAGAAGAGCCGACTTCCATCGAGTGAAAGCCGCTCCCCTTCTTTGAGAACTCACATACACATTCATAATTTGTGAACTGATTCGTTCAGTTCGGGGTTCACGAAAAATAGGAACGTGTTCATTGAACACTGGGTAATGCAACGGTAATGTAACATTACTTGAATTGGTAATCTAATTATTAATTTTAAAATTATAACGCATTCAGTTACTACATTACTGAAAAAAGAGTCAAATTACAGCCCGACACTGCAAATGGTTAACCCAAATGGAGGATTCTGTTTTTCTCCAATCTTCTGCACGCAAAACGCAAATGTCCAGAGTCCTACACTCAACTGAGACGTTCCATAAAAAACAACAACAGCACCAAAACCAAAGGTGAACGGCAGCGAACTTCCATTAATGGCGCAGTGAGGGCAGCATAATGAGAAAATGACAGTAATCACGAAACTGCTGCTGTGTCAGAGCTGCGGTAATCTGAACTGACTGGTCCATGAATAATTATTACTGTATTATTTCATACTTAAGCCTTCTCCCATTAAAGAGAACGTGGGAAACGGCTGGAACGCTGATTGCACTGTGAGTTTCGAAGCCGCCAGTGCCTTGATAAAGGAGAAAATGATTCTGAGTCCAAATGACAAATCGGTTTCTAATTTGGGGTGGAAATTAAAGGCCAGTTCTTTTCATATTGGACGCGTCAAGCATTTCTGAAATGTTGTTCTTTTTTCTTTTTTTTTTTTTAGTGTTTATTACATATAAACCGCAGTAGGAGAAATCTGAAGCCAGTGAACACAGAATGGATGTTTTTAATCGTAGGAACATGATCTAATGGCTTGTGTCTAAATACCTGGGATTCCGATCAATAGTTGACTCGGATATGAATTTCTTTCCACACGAAACACCGATGGAAATTTTCCCAGTTGACGCCTAATCCTTCCAGCATCCTAATATCTATGTGCGCCTTTTTTCATGCCAAATACTGGAGTATGTTCTTATCCAATGTGTTTGATCAGGTGTCTTTTTGGTAGGCAGATCTGGGTTGGAATTCTGATTGGAATGATGCGGTGACCTGAAATTCCCAGGTTACAGAAAACAGAAAGAAAACAACAGAAATTTCACCTGGAAAACTTGGATGGTGTCCTCTTCAGAGTTCAGTATGTGACGTCTTAATACCAGTAAAAGTTCTTACTTTTCAACTCTTTCGGTCAAAAGAAGTCGAAACTCTCAAAAGTACCAACCCAAACTATTCCCTGATAAGATAAGATAAGAAAGAACTTTATTTACCATAAGGGAGGTTATTTTGTAATGAACCTGCTCAGTACAACGAGAGAAATAAAGATAAGACAATAAAGAGTTTAAAGAGGACAATAACAGTAGTAATAACGCAAACGGAACAACAAACTAACTATAACAGATATAATATAATAACAGATTATTCATGCAATCAGTTATGAAAAGTGACTTGGTGTTTGTGCCATTAAACCACGATGAATGCAATAAGGAGAGAGAGCAGCAGGTGATGAGACTAACATCCAATAACTTACAGATAAAAAAAACGATGAGTTATATTGCAGAATCCAAATGAGAACCAAAAGACATAAGGCTGAAAAAGATCACCTACAGAATGAGGAAGAGTTATACAGTCTCACTGACATGGGTAGAAAGGATGATTGTTAATTCTGTACATTTCTGTTCCTTGGTGCCCAGAAAAAAGTAAACGAGACACTTTCACCGAGGCATCCTTTTGTTTTCCCACTTCATGGCTGGTGTGGAAGTCGAAAATGATGTGATTTTGAGCTCTGACATCCTCTTCAACACGTTTCCATATGTGTTATTGTGGCGCCTGCCGAGTCAGGGTCAATCATGTTGTAGCCAACTGAGGAAGACAGACAGAAATCAAGACTGGAAAAGGGAAACAATGAAGGGTGAAAACTCAGTTGAGTCCTAAAAAAATACGGAAATCTGGAAATAAAAACGGATATTAGAGCCAGCTAATGATTAAAAAGCATCATAATAATCCCATTAATTTGTGTAGATAATCACTGTTAATCACATTTATCTGATTCGAAGGATATTGTTCCATTTATAAAGCAGTATGTTGTATTATAGACATTTGAGTAGATTAAAGAATTTTTGTTAAAATGCATTTGTTACTTTCAGTGATTATTATTTTTTATCAGAATCAGTTGAACACAGCCTGCTGAAAGTGCCGAGGGGCTTAAAAAGCCATTTTTCAAACAAGATGTCTAAAATTATGGTTTCTATAAGAGCAATGTGCTGCAGCAGGGCCCTTTTGTAGCTTGTTGTAGCAACATCTTGTGGCTGATTTGTTTGAAATTGGGGAAATATCATCTATTAACAAATACAAAACTTTTGTTAGATTGCCTGTTCACACAAGCATTGGCTGCTAAATTGTGATTGGTCGTTAGTGGCTATTTTGTTGTGTGAGCCAAATCGAACTATAGGAGATGTGAGCAAATGTAGCCAAATGTAAACCCACCACATTTCAAAATGTTAGCTTAAGTGGTGCTCAAGATATTGAAATGTGTATTGCAGTGCCCCCTATGGATGAAATTTCATAAAATTTGGTGAGCATCTAAAGAATGTGGTAGAAGTTTAAGGTTGATGAGCTAAATCAGGATGCAAATGCAAATCATATGTAAATGTAGCTTTAGTATGAGCCTGTTTCTTCATGTAATTCATTATTTCATGCAGGCTAGTTTGGACGCTGAGTGACTGTGATGAATCAGAAGCTGTCTTTTAGCCCTCCAGCCTATCTGTTCCTCCACAGAGTCCAAAAGAATCTCAAGAGCAAAAAGAAGAACCACTGAAGGGAACCAAGACTCAAAGGAGATCCTCCCTAAAAGCATGAGGAAGAAGCACTGAAGAAGATACTTTAATAAGAGAAACCAAAACAAAAAAGAAGAATTTCTCTAAGGGCATAAAGTGGAACCACTGAGAAGAACAAAGACTCAAAAGGAGAACCTCCCTAACAGAATGAGGAGGGGCTTCACATCAGGGGGAACCATTTACAGCCCTTTAACACTGATGCTGTGCTGTTAGCAAATCTAAACGTTCCTAAGACCATGAAGAAGAAAAACTGTGAGGAAACACTTAAGGAGGAACCGGGACACAAAAGAATAAGGAATCTTTTGAAGTTTGAGCCTTTACGTTATAAGATATGGGCCAGTGAAGTTCTAGATTTTTGTATTGATCTTGCCATGCAATTTTTGGCAAAATGTCCAAGACTACTTTGTGTAGGTGCACCTCACTTCAGGGGGCGCTAATGCAAAGGGACACGTCCACTTAAGGTCCCAAATCTTTTAATCCATATCAGCCATGAGGGGCTCTAAGCCGACCAAGCCTTGTGTGGATTGGTGACATCATTCCATAATTCTGACTATTATCTATAAATGGTAATGAATATAATGGTAATAACTAAATGGTAATATCTATAAATGGTAATGACTATAAATCTGTAAATGGTAAGAAGTTATTCCCGTGGCCCTCAGAATGTTGGATGTGTTTGTAATGTTTGGTTATTGCCCAGTCAAACTCAGTTCCAGCGAAGCGAAGTGAAGAACGCACTCCAGTGGCCTGATCTGGCTCAGGGATCCTAAAGACGAATGCAACGTTTTTATCGGTTGATGCTCAGGGAACTCGTCTCGCCTCCAGGCGTGATCAAACAACGTCAGCGAAACAGCGGATGCACTTTTATCTTCTCAGATTTTTAACAACATGCCGACAGACAGAGTACAAGATAAACACTGCTCTTTCTGCCAGAGCAGCTGTAGATAGCCGTAGTCTGTAGCTACATGAGAGATGGGATGAAAGTGTTTAACCTGTTGAAGATAAAGCCTGGAGATCATTCCCTCCAGGTTAGAGACTTCTGAAGGCTCTGCAAAGAAGCTGTAGTGGCCTAAGACCTCCGCTAAGCTAGAAGACCTAGAAATTTCAGAGTGCTTTTTCTTCCCCAGGAGTTCCTCGGGTTCTTCTTCACAGCCTCTCTGAAGATGACAGAGCAAGAAATGCTCTGAACATTTTCTATGTAATACACTGTTCCCTCGCAAAGTGGAGGTTCAGAGTTCACAGCCTCAGAGTTTTTCGAACTAATAATTGTTTGCGGAAACCGCAAATATCCTCTGCATTGATTTTTTTTTTTCCTGCATTTTGGTGCTAAATTATTAAGAAAAATATAAATAACTAATTTTGTAACAGAAATATTAACCTAAATTCGGTTACATTTCCATATAAAATATAACCATATACATTTTTTGTTCTGTCTAGAGAACACAAAGAAAATGTCTTGGGATGTTGAAATACTGCTGTACTCAGAGGTGGGAGGTTTGAAAGTAGCCAATCAGAGAACGTTATTTATTTCTCCTTGCTGCTGATTGGCTGCTGCCCTTTGACGCAGCTGCAGTCCAGAATTTCCCCCGTGGAGCGTCTCGAGTGTTCTCCTGTTTTTCGTTTTGTTCTTCTTAAAGCCCTGTATTTTTATTACTGTAAATTAAATTAATTTATTACTGTATTTACCTGCGTATACCAAAGAAAACGCATGTGCCTGAATTACAGTACAGTCTATACAGGGGTAACATCGGTATTTCCATTCTAGCACTGCGGGAGACAGCAGTCCAGTGTAAACTGTACAGTAAGGATACGGGTTCACCTTTACATTTTTTAAGGGTAATGTATTAAACTGAGTTTAAAATGAAATTAAAGTGTTTTAGGAGCATATTTGGGGGCGTATTTAGGGTTTACACAATAAAAATAGTAGGGCTGGGAAAGTTAATGCGTTATTATCACGTTAACGCTGACAATTATTTTATTGTGTGTTAACACAGGTTTTTAAAAATCCTTTTATTTTGAAAGTTCGGTGTTTTTACCAAAGGAATGCGAGCGTTGAGCTATTTAATATGGACAAAAGTAACGGGGCGCCTGACCCCCACAAAAACCAGCCAACACATACAGTGCTCCCATTACTTTTGTCCATATAAGGGTGTTTTCACATATAGTCCTCTTTAAAGGAACCAAACTCAGTCCTCTAGAAGTGTAAATAATTCATAGTGAATAATAATTTATCATAGATACTGAATAATTTATAGTAGATACTGAATAATTCGTAGTAGATGCTGAATAATTCATAGTAGAGACTGAATAATTCAGAGCAAATACTAATTCATCGCAGATCCTGAATAATTAATGGTAGATCTGAAATGATTTAAAATTGGGTACAGAATGAGTAAAGCCTGTAATTTCCTGCTAAGGCACTTTTCTTTTTATTTATTTATTTATTTATTTATTTATTTATTTATTTAATCCTCTAACCTGCCTCAGAATGAGATGTGGAGGTCACCGGACTTGAACTTTAAAAAGTCATGCAGTCGACAGATACTTACTGTTAAAGAGAAAGTGTGTGTGTGTGTGTGTATGTGTGTGTGTGTGTGTGTGTGTGTGTGTGATAGTTTCTAATTGTCAAGGACGATTTCCCCGCGGTGTGTGTGAGCCGCCGGGGTGTGTGACCCTGCGGCCCGCCAAAATGAAAGTGGTGTGTGACGGCACAGATTGGTTCACCCGGCTGACCCAGAGAGACTCACACACACACACACACACACACACACACACACACACACACACACACACACACTCAGTGCAGAGAGGAAAAAGATGGGGGAAGAGGGTTTGAGAAACTAACAC